>CM061531.1:258426017-258714320 GCA_030545055.2 Neoaliturus tenellus
CCATACAAAACCAAACTTTTTTATTATTCGATATTTCAGTCTGAGATTTCGGATTTACATGTTTCAGCGTATTTTAGAGTGTTTAAGCTTATCTTAAAAATTTCAAAATATTTAACATTTTTTACTAAAATTTGCGAGTTGACTGATAGAATATTTCTGTCAGGAGTGACTATAGGTAAAATTTAAGTTTTCGTTATTTCAACCTAAGGTCTTGCTTTTCGCGTTTCAGAGTGTATTAAAGCGATCTAGCTATTAATTGTAAAATTGATTTCTTAAAAGATAGTCATTTTTACGCTGGGTGTTGGTAAATTTGTTAGAGTCCCGATTGTCCATACAAAACCAAACTTTTAATTATTCAATATTTCAGTCTGGGATTTCGGATTTACATGTTTCAGCGTATTTTAGAGTGTTTAAGCTTATCTTAAAAATTTGAAAAACTTTAACATTTTTTACTAAAATTTGCGAGTTGACTGATAGAATATTTCTGTCAGGAGTGACTATAGGTAAAATTTAAGTTTTTGTTATTTCAACCTAAGGTCTTGGCTTTTCGCGTTTCAGAGTGTATTAAAGCGATCTAGCTATTAATTGTAAAATTGATTTCTTAAAAGATAGTCATTTTTACGCTGGGTGTTGGTAAATTTGTTAGAGTCCTGATTGCCCATACAAAACCAAACTTTTTTATTATTCGATATTTCAGTCTGAGATTTCGGATTTACATGTTTCAGCGTATTTTAGAGTGTTTAAGCTTATCTTAAAAATTTCAAAATATTTAACATTTTTTACTAAAATTTGCGAGTTGACTGATAGAATATTTCTGTCAGGAGTGACTATAGGTAAAATTTAAGTTTTCGTTATTTCAACCTAAGGTCTTGGCTTTTCGCGTTTCAGAGTGTATTAAAGCGATCTAGCTATTAATTGTAAAATTGATTTCTTAAAAGATAGTCATTTTTACGCTGGGTGTTGGTAAATTTGTTAGAGTCCAGATTGCCCATACAAAACCAAACTTTTTTATTATTCAATATTTCAGTCTGGGATTTCGGATTTACATGTTTCAGCGTATTTTAGAGTGTTTAAGCTTATCTTAAAAATTTGAAAAACTTTAACATTTTTTACTAAAATTTGCGAGTTGACTGATAGAATATTTCTGTCAGGAGTGACTATAGGTAAAATTTAAGTTTTCGTTATTTCAACCTAAGGTCTTGGCTTTTCGCGTTTCAGAGTGTATTAAAGCGATCTAGCTATTAATTGTAAAATTGATTTCTTAAAAGATAGTCATTTTTACGCTGGGTGTTGGTAAATTTGTTAGAGTCCTGATTGCCCATACAAAACCAAACTTTTTTATTATTCGATATTTCAGTCTGAGATTTCGGATTTACATGTTTCAGCGTATTTTAGAGTGTTTAAGCTTATCTTAAAAATTTCAAAATATTTAACATTTTTTACTAAAATTTGCGAGTTGACTGATAGAATATTTCTGTCAGGAGTGACTATAGGTAAAATTTAAGTTTTCGTTATTTCAACCTAAGGTCTTGCTTTTCGCGTTTCAGAGTGTATTAAAGCGATCTAGCTATTAATTGTAAAATTGATTTCTTAAAAGATAGTCATTTTTACGCTGGGTGTTGGTAAATTTGTTAGAGTCCCGATTGTCCATACAAAACCAAACTTTTAATTATTCAATATTTCAGTCTGGGATTTCGGATTTACATGTTTCAGCGTATTTTAGAGTGTTTAAGCTTATCTTAAAAATTTGAAAAACTTTAACATTTTTTACTAAAATTTGCGAGTTGACTGATAGAATATTTCTGTCAGGAGTGACTATAGGTAAAATTTAAGTTTTCGTTATTTCAACCTAAGGTCTTGGCTTTTCGCGTTTCAGAGTGTATTAAAGCGATCTAGCTATTAATTGTAAAATTGATTTCTTAAAAGATAAGTCATTTTTACGCTGGGTGTTGGTAAATTTGTTAGAGTCCAGATTGCCCATACAAAACCAAACTTTTTTATTATTCAATATTTCAGTCTGGGATTTCGGATTTACATGTTTCAGCGTATTTTAGAGTGTTTAAGCTTATCTTAAAAATTTGAAAAACTTTAACATTTTTTACTAAAATTTGCGAGTTGACTGATAGAATATTTCTATGTCAGGAGTGACTATAGGTAAAATTTAAGTTTTCATTATTTCAACCTAAGGTCTTGGCTTTTCGCGTTTCAGAGTGTATTAAAGCGATCTAGCTATTAATTGTAAAATTGATTTCTTAAAAGATAAGTCATTTTTACGCTGGGTGTTGGTAAATTTGTTAGAGTCCAGATTGCCCATACAAAACCAAACTTTTTTATTATTCAATATTTCAGTCTGGGATTTCGGATTTACATGTTTCAGCGTATTTTAGAGTGTTTAAGCTTATCTTAAAAATTTGAAAAACTTTAACACTTTTTACAGTTGACTGATAGAATATTTCTGTCAGGAGTGACTATAGGTAAAATTTAAGTTTTCGTTATTTCAACCTAAGGTCTTGCTTTTCGCGTTTCAGAGTGTATTAAAGCGATCTAGCTATTAATTGTAAAATTGATTTCTTAAAAGATAGTCATTTTTACGCTGGGTGTTGGTAAATTTGTTAGAGTCCTGATTGCCCATACAAAACCAAACTTTTTTATTATTCGATATTTCAGTCTGAGATTTCGGATTTACATGTTTCAGCGTATTTTAGAGTGTTTAAGCTTATCTTAAAAATTTCAAAATATTTAACATTTTTTACTAAAATTTGCGAGTTGACTGATAGAATATTTCTGTCAGGAGTGACTATAGGTAAAATTTAAATTTTCGTTATTTCAACCTAAGGTCTTGGCTTTTCGCGTTTCAGAGTGTATTAAAGCGATCTAGCTATTAATTGCAAAATTGATTTCTTAAAAGATAGTCATTTTTACGCTGGGTGTTGGTAAATTTGTTAGAGTCCTGATTGCCCATACAAAACCAAACTTTTTTATTATTCAATATTTCAGTCTGGGATTTCGGATTTACATGTTTCAGCGTATTTTAGAGTGTTTAAGCTTATCTTAAAAATTTGAAAAACTTTAACACTTTTTACAGTTGACTGATAGAATATTTCTGTCAGGAGTGACTATAGGTAAAATTTAAGTTTTCGTTATTTCAACCTAAGGTCTTGGCTTTTCGCGTTTCAGAGTGTATTAAAGCGATCTAGCTATTAATTGTAAAATTGATTTCTTAAAAGATAGTCATTTTTACGCTGGGTGTTGGTAAATTTGTTAGAGTCCTGATTGCCCATACAAAACCAAACTTTTTTATTATTCGATATTTCAGTCTGAGATTTCGGATTTACATGTTTCAGCGTATTTTAGAGTGTTTAAGCTTATCTTAAAAATTTGAAAAACTTTAACATTTTATACTAAAATTTGCGAGTTGACTGATAGAATATTTCTGTCAGGAGTGACTATAGGTAAAATTTAAGTTTTCGTTATTTCAACCTAAGGTCTTGGCTTTTCGCGTTTCAGAGTGTATTAAAGCGATCTAGCTATTAATTGTAAAATTGATTTCTTAAAAGATAGTCATTTTTACGCTGGGTGTTGGTAAATTTGTTAGAGTCCTGATTGCCCATACAAAACCAAACTTTTTTATTATTCGATATTTCAGTCTGAGATTTCGGATTTACATGTTTCAGCGTATTTTAGAGTGTTTAAGCTTATCTTAAAAATTTGAAAAACTTTAACATTTTATACTAAAATTTGCGAGTTGACTGATAGAATATTTCTGTCAGGAGTGACTATAGGTAAAATTTAAGTTTTCGTTATTTCAACCTAAGGTCTTGGCTTTTCGCGTTTCAGAGTGTATTAAAGCGATCTAGCTATTAATTGTAAAATTGATTTCTTAAAAGATAGTCATTTTTACGCTGGGTGTTGGTAAATTTGTTAGAGTCCAGATTGCCCATACAAAACCAAACTTTTTTATTATTCAATATTTCAGTCTGGCATTTCGGATTTACATGTTTCAGCGTATTTTAGAGTGTTTAAGCTTATCTTAAAAATTTGAAAAACTTTATCATTTTTTACTAAAATTTGCGAGTTGACTGACAGATTATTTCTAAGTCAGGAGTGACTATAGGTAAAATTTAAGTTTTCGTTATTTCAACCTAAGATCTTGGCTTTTTGCCTTTTAGAGTGTATTAAAGCGATTTAACTATTAATTGAAAAATTGATTTCTTAAAAGATAGTCATTTTTACGCTGGGTGTTGGTAAATTTGTTAGAGTCCAGATTGCCCATACAAAACCAAACTTTTTTATTATTCAATATTTCAGTCTGGGATTTCGGATTTACATGTTTCAGCGTATTTTAGAGTGTTTAAGCTTATCTTAAAAATTTGAAAAACTTTAACATTTTTTACTAAAATTTGCGAGTTGACTGATAGAATATTTCTGTCAGGAGTGACTATAGGTAAAATTTAAGTTTTCGTTATTTCAACCTAAGGTCTTGGCTTTTCGCGTTTCAGTGTGTATTAAAGCGATCTAGCTATTAATTGTAAAATTGATTTCTTAAAAGATAGTCATTTTTACGCTGGGTGTTGGTAAATTTGTTAGAGTCCTGATTGCCCATACAAAACCAAACTTTTTTATTATTCGATATTTCAGTCTGAGATTTCGGATTTACATGTTTCAGCGTATTTTAGAGTGTTTAAGCTTATCTTAAAAATTTCAAAATATTTAACATTTTTTACTAAAATTTGCGAGTTGACTGATAGAATATTTCTGTCAGGAGTGACTATAGGTAAAATTTAAGTTTTCGTTATTTCAACCTAAGGTCTTGCTTTTCGCGTGTCAGAGTGTATTAAAGCGATCTAGCTATTAATTGTAAAATTGATTTCTTAAAAGATAGTCATTTTTACGCTGGGTGTTGGTAAATTTGTTAGAGTCCCGATTGTCCATACAAAACCAAACTTTTAATTATTCAATATTTCAGTCTGGGACTTCGGATTTACATGTTTCAGCGTATTTTAGAGTGTTTAAGCTTATCTTAAAAATTTGAAAAACTTAAACATTTTATACTAAAATTTGCGAGTTGACTGATAGAATATTTCTGTCAGGAGTGACTATAGGTAAAATTTAAGTTTTCGTTATTTCAACCTAAGGTCTTGGCTTTTCGCGTTTCAGAGTGTATTAAAGCGATCTAGCTATTAATTGTAAAATTGATTTCTTAAAAGATAAGTCATTTTTACGCTGGGTGTTGGTAAATTTGTTAGAGTCCAGATTGCCCATACAAAACCAAACTTTTTTATTATTCAATATTTCAGTCTGGGATTTCGGATTTACATGTTTCAGCGTATTTTAGAGTTTTTAAGCTTATCTTAAAAATTTGAAAAACTTTAACATTTTATACTAAAATTTGCGAGTTGACTGATAGAATATTTCTGTCAGGAGTGACTATAGGTAAAATTTAAGTTTTCGTTATTTCAACCTAAGGTCTTGGCTTTTCGCGTTTCAGAGTGTATTAAAGCGATCTAGCTATTAATTGTAAAATTGATTTCTTAAAAGATAGTCATTTTTACGCTGGGTATTGGTAAATTTGTTAGAGTCCAGATTGCCCATACAAAACCAAACTTTTTTATTATTCAATATTTCAGTCTGGGATTTCGGATTTACATGTTTCAGCGTATTTTAGAGTGTTTAAGCTTATCTTAAAAATTTGAAAAACTTTAACATTTTTTACTAAAATTTGCGAGTTGACTGATAGAATATTTCTATGTCAGGAGTGACTATAGGTAAAATTTAAGTTTTCATTATTTCAACCTAAGGTCTTGGCTTTTCGCGTTTCAGAGTGTATTAAAGCGATCTAGCTATTAATTGTAAAATTGATTTCTTAAAAGATAAGTCATTTTTACGCTGGGTGTTGGTAAATTTGTTAGAGTCCAGATTGCCCATACAAAACCAAACTTTTTTATTATTCAATATTTCAGTCTGGGATTTCGGATTTACATGTTTCAGCGTATTTTAGAGTGTTTAAGCTTATCTTAAAAATTTGAAAAACTTTAACATTTTTTACTAAAATTTGCGAGTTGACTGACAGATTATTTCTAAGTCAGGAGTGACTATAGCTAAAATTTAAGTTTTCGTTATTTCTACCTAAGATCTTGGCTTTTTGCCTTTTTGAGTGTATTAAAGCGATTTAACTATTAATTGAAAAATTGATTTCTTAAAAGATAGTCATTTTTACGCTGGGTGTTGGTAAATTTGTTAGAGTCCTAATTGCCCATACAAAACCAAACTTTTTTATTATTCAATATTTCAGTCTGGGATTTCGGATTTACATGTTTCAGCGTATTTTAGAGTGTTTAAGCTTATCTTAAAAATTTGAAAAACTTTAACATTTTTTACTAAAATTTGCGAGTTGACTGATAGAATATTTCTGTCAGGAGTGACTATAGGTAAAATTTAAGTTTTCGTTATTTCAACCTAAGGTCTTGGCTTTTCGCGTTTCAGAGTGTATTAAAGCGATCTAGCTATTAATTGTAAAATTGATTTCTTAAAAGATAGTCATTTTTACGCTGGGTGTTGGTAAATTTGTTAGAGTCCTGATTGCTCATACAAAACCAAACTTTTTTATTATTCAATATTTCAGTCTGGGATTTCGGATTTACATGTTTCAGCGTATTTTAGAGTTTTTAAGCTTATCTTAAAAATTTGAAAAACTTTAACATTTTATACTAAAATTTGCGAGTTGACTGATAGAATATTTCTGTCAGGAGTGACTATAGGTAAAATTTAAGTTTTCGTTATTTCAACCTAAGGTCTTGGCTTTTCGCGTTTCAGAGTGTATTAAAGCGATCTAGCTATTAATTGTAAAATTGATTTCTTAAAAGATAGTCATTTTTACGCTGGATATTGGTAAATTTGTTAGAGTCCAGATTGCCCATACAAAACCAAACTTTTTTATTATTCAATATTTCAGTCTGGGATTTCGGATTTACATGTTTCAGCGTATTTTAGAGTGTTTAAGCTTATCTTAAAAATTTGAAAAACTTTAACATTTTTTACTAAAATTTGCGAGTTGACTGATAGAATATTTCTATGTCAGGAGTGACTATAGGTAAAATTTAAGTTTTCATTATTTCAATCTAAGGTCTTGGCTTTTCGCGTTTCAGAGTGTATTAAAGCGATCTAGCTATTAATTGTAAAATTGATTTCTTAAAAGATAAGTCATTTTTACGCTGGGTGTTGGTAAATTTGTTAGAGTCCAGATTGCCCATACAAAACCAAACTTTTTTATTATTCAATATTTCAGTCTGGGATTTCGGATTTACATGTTTCAGCGTATTTTAGAGTGTTTAAGCTTATCTTAAAAATTTGAAAAACTAACATTTTTTACAAAAATTTGCGAGTTGACTGATAGAATATTTCTGTCAGGAGTGACTATAGGTAAAATTTAAGTTTTCGTTATTTCAACCTAAGGTCTTGCTTTTCGCGTTTCAGAGTGTATTAAAGCGATCTAGCTATTAATTGTAAAATTGATTTCTTAAAAGATAGTCATTTTTACGCTGGGTGTTGGTAAATTTGTTAGAGTCCTGATTGCCCATACAAAACCAAACTTTTTTATTATTCGATATTTCAGTCTGAGATTTCGGATTTACATGTTTCAGCGTATTTTAGAGTGTTTAAGCTTATCTTAAAAATTTCAAAATATTTAACATTTTTTACTAAAATTTGCGAGTTGACTGATAGAATATTTCTGTCAGGAGTGACTATAGGTAAAATTTAAGTTTTCGTTATTTCAACCTAAGGTCTTGCTTTTCGCGTTTCAGAGTGTATTAAAGCGATCTAGCTATTAATTGTAAAATTGATTTCTTAAAAGATAAGTCATTTTTACGCTGGGTGTTGGTAAATTTGTTAGAGTCCTGATTGCCCATACAAAACCAAACTTTTTTATTATTCGATATTTCAGTCTGAGATTTCGGATTTACATGTTTCAGCGTATTTTAGAGTGTTTAAGCTTATCTTAAAAATTTGAAAAACTTTAACATTTTATACTAAAATTTGCGAGTTGACTGATAGAATATTTCTGTCAGGAGTGACTATAGGTAAAATTTAAGTTTTCGTTATTTCAACCTAAGGTCTTGGCTTTTCGCGTTTCAGAGTGTATTAAAGCGATCTAGCTATTAATTGTAAAATTGATTTCTTAAAAGATAGTCATTTTTACGCTGGGTGTTGGTAAATTTGTTAGAGTCCTGATTGCCCATACAAAACCAAACTTTTTTATTATTCGATATTTCAGTCTGAGATTTCGGATTTACATGTTTCAGCGTATTTTAGAGTGTTTAAGCTTATCTTAAAAATTTGAAAAACTTTAACATTTTATACTAAAATTTGCGAGTTGACTGATAGAATATTTCTGTCAGGAGTGACTATAGGTAAAATTTAAGTTTTCGTTATTTCAACCTAAGGTCTTGGCTTTTCGCGTTTCAGAGTGTATTAAAGCGATCTAGCTATTAATTGTAAAATTGATTTCTTAAAAGATAGTCATTTTTACGCTGGGTGTTGGTAAATTTGTTAGAGTCCAGATTGCCCATACAAAACCAAACTTTTTTATTATTCAATATTTCAGTCTGGCATTTCGGATTTACATGTTTCAGCGTATTTTAGAGTGTTTAAGCTTATCTTAAAAATTTGAAAAACTTTAACATTTTTTACTAAAATTTGCGAGTTGACTGACAGATTATTTCTAAGTCAGGAGTGACTATAGGTAAAATTTAAGTTTTCGTTATTTCAACCTAAGATCTTGGCTTTTTGCCTTTTAGAGTGTATTAAAGCGATTTAACTATTAATTGAAAAATTGATTTCTTAAAAGATAGTCATTTTTACGCTGGGTGTTGGTAAATTTGTTAGAGTCCAGATTGCCCATACAAAACCAAACTTTTTTATTATTCAATATTTCAGTCTGGGATTTCGGATTTACATGTTTCAGCGTATTTTAGAGTGTTTAAGCTTATCTTAAAAATTTGAAAAACTTTAACATTTTTTACTAAAATTTGCGAGTTGACTGATAGAATATTTCTGTCAGGAGTGACTATAGGTAAAATTTAAGTTTTCGTTATTTCAACCTAAGGTCTTGGCTTTTCGCGTTTCAGTGTGTATTAAAGCGATCTAGCTATTAATTGTAAAATTGATTTCTTAAAAGATAGTCATTTTTACGCTGGGTGTTGGTAAATTTGTTAGAGTCCTGATTGCCCATACAAAACCAAACTTTTTTATTATTCGATATTTCAGTCTGAGATTTCGGATTTACATGTTTCAGCGTATTTTAGAGTGTTTAAGCTTATCTTAAAAATTTCAAAATATTTAACATTTTTTACTAAAATTTGCGAGTTGACTGATAGAATATTTCTGTCAGGAGTGACTATAGGTAAAATTTAAGTTTTCGTTATTTCAACCTAAGGTCTTGCTTTTCGCGTGTCAGAGTGTATTAAAGCGATCTAGCTATTAATTGTAAAATTGATTTCTTAAAAGATAGTCATTTTTACGCTGGGTGTTGGTAAATTTGTTAGAGTCCCGATTGTCCATACAAAACCAAACTTTTAATTATTCAATATTTCAGTCTGGGACTTCGGATTTACATGTTTCAGCGTATTTTAGAGTGTTTAAGCTTATCTTAAAAATTTGAAAAACTTAAACATTTTATACTAAAATTTGCGAGTTGACTGATAGAATATTTCTGTCAGGAGTGACTATAGGTAAAATTTAAGTTTTCGTTATTTCAACCTAAGGTCTTGGCTTTTCGCGTTTCAGAGTGTATTAAAGCGATCTAGCTATTAATTGTAAAATTGATTTCTTAAAAGATAAGTCATTTTTACGCTGGGTGTTGGTAAATTTGTTAGAGTCCAGATTGCCCATACAAAACCAAACTTTTTTATTATTCAATATTTCAGTCTGGAATTTCGGATTTACATGTTTCAGCGTATTTTAGAGTTTTTAAGCTTATCTTAAAAATTTGAAAAACTTTAACATTTTATACTAAAATTTGCGAGTTGACTGATAGAATATTTCTGTCAGGAGTGACTATAGGTAAAATTTAAGTTTTCGTTATTTCAACCTAAGGTCTTGGCTTTTCGCGTTTCAGAGTGTATTAAAGCGATCTAGCTATTAATTGTAAAATTGATTTCTTAAAAGATAGTCATTTTTACGCTGGGTATTGGTAAATTTGTTAGAGTCCAGATTGCCCATACAAAACCAAACTTTTTTATTATTCAATATTTCAGTCTGGGATTTCGGATTTACATGTTTCAGCGTATTTTAGAGTGTTTAAGCTTATCTTAAAAATTTGAAAAACTTTAACATTTTTTACTAAAATTTGCGAGTTGACTGATAGAATATTTCTATGTCAGGAGTGACTATAGGTAAAATTTAAGTTTTCATTATTTCAACCTAAGGTCTTGGCTTTTCGCGTTTCAGAGTGTATTAAAGCGATCTAGCTATTAATTGTAAAATTGATTTCTTAAAAGATAAGTCATTTTTACGCTGGGTGTTGGTAAATTTGTTAGAGTCCAGATTGCCCATACAAAACCAAACTTTTTTATTATTCAATATTTCAGTCTGGGATTTCGGATTTACATGTTTCAGCGTATTTTAGAGTGTTTAAGCTTATCTTAAAAATTTGAAAAACTTTAACATTTTTTACTAAAATTTGCGAGTTGACTGACAGATTATTTCTAAGTCAGGAGTGACTATAGCTAAAATTTAAGTTTTCGTTATTTCTACCTAAGATCTTGGCTTTTTGCCTTTTAGAGTGTATTAAAGCGATTTAACTATTAATTGAAAAATTGATTTCTTAAAAGATAGTCATTTTTACGCTGGGTGTTGGTAAATTTGTTAGAGTCCTAATTGCCCATACAAAACCAAACTTTTTTATTATTCAATATTTCAGTCTGGGATTTCGGATTTACATGTTTCAGCGTATTTTAGAGTGTTTAAGCTTATCTTAAAAATTTGAAAAACTTTAACATTTTTTACTAAAATTTGCGAGTTGACTGATAGAATATTTCTGTCAGGAGTGACTATAGGTAAAATTTAAGTTTTCGTTATTTCAATCTAAGGTCTTGGCTTTTCGCGTTTCAGAGTGTATTAAAGCGATCTAGCTATTAATTGTAAAATTGATTTCTTAAAAGATAAGTCATTTTTACGCTGGGTGTTGGTAAATTTGTTAGAGTCCAGATTGCCCATACAAAACCAAACTTTTTTATTATTCAATATTTCAGTCTGGGATTTCGGATTTACATGTTTCAGCGTATTTTAGAGTGTTTAAGCTTATCTTAAAAATTTGAAAAACTTTAACATTTTTTACTAAAATTTGCGAGTTGACTGATAGAATATTTCTGTCAGGAGTGACTATAGGTAAAATTTAAGTTTTCGTTATTTCAACCTAAGGTCTTGCTTTTCGCGTTTCAGAGTGTATTAAAGCGATCTAGCTATTAATTGTAAAATTGATTTCTTAAAAGATAGTCATTTTTACGCTGGGTGTTGGTAAATTTGTTAGAGTTCTGATTGCCCATACAAAACCAAACTTTTTTATTATTCGATATTTCAGTCTGAGATTTCGGATTTACATGTTTCAGCGTATTTTAGAGTGTTTAAGCTTATCTTAAAAATTTCAAAATATTTAACATTTTTTACTAAAATTTGCGAGTTGACTGATAGAATATTTCTGTCAGGAGTGACTATAGGTAAAATTTAAGTTTTCGTTATTTCAACCTAAGGTCTTGCTTTTCGCGTTTCAGAGTGTATTAAAGCGATCTAGCTATTAATTGTAAAATTGATTTCTTAAAAGATAAGTCATTTTTACGCTGGGTGTTGGTAAATTTGTTAGAGTCCTGATTGCCCATACAAAACCAAACTTTTTTATTATTCGATATTTCAGTCTGAGATTTCGGATTTACATGTTTCAGCGTATTTTAGAGTGTTTAAGCTTATCTTAAAAATTTGAAAAACTTTAACATTTTATACTAAAATTTGCGAGTTGACTGATAGAATATTTCTGTCAGGAGTGACTATAGGTAAAATTTAAGTTTTCGTTATTTCAACCTAAGGTCTTGGCTTTTCGCGTTTCAGAGTGTATTAAAGCGATCTAGCTATTAATTGTAAAATTGATTTCTTAAAAGATAGTCATTTTTACGCTGGGTGTTGGTAAATTTGTTAGAGTCCTGATTGCCCATACAAAACCAAACTTTTTTATTATTCGATATTTCAGTCTGAGATTTCGGATTTACATGTTTCAGCGTATTTTAGAGTGTTTAAGCTTATCTTAAAAATTTGAAAAACTTTAACATTTTATACTAAAATTTGCGAGTTGACTGATAGAATATTTCTGTCAGGAGTGACTATAGGTAAAATTTAAGTTTTCGTTATTTCAACCTAAGGTCTTGGCTTTTCGCGTTTCAGAGTGTATTAAAGCGATCTAGCTATTAATTGTAAAATTGATTTCTTAAAAGATAGTCATTTTTACGCTGGGTGTTGGTAAATTTGTTAGAGTCCAGATTGCCCATACAAAACCAAACTTTTTTATTATTCAATATTTCAGTCTGGCATTTCGGATTTACATGTTTCAGCGTATTTTAGAGTGTTTAAGCTTATCTTAAAAATTTGAAAAACTTTAACATTTTTTACTAAAATTTGCGAGTTGACTGACAGATTATTTCTAAGTCAGGAGTGACTATAGGTAAAATTTAAGTTTTCGTTATTTCAACCTAAGATCTTGGCTTTTTGCCTTTTAGAGTGTATTAAAGCGATTTAACTATTAATTGAAAAATTGATTTCTTAAAAGATAGTCATTTTTACGCTGGGTGTTGGTAAATTTGTTAGAGTCCAGATTGCCCATACAAAACCAAACTTTTTTATTATTCAATATTTCAGTCTGGGATTTCGGATTTACATGTTTCAGCGTATTTTAGAGTGTTTAAGCTTATCTTAAAAATTTGAAAAACTTTAACATTTTTTACTAAAATTTGCGAGTTGACTGATAGAATATTTCTGTCAGGAGTGACTATAGGTAAAATTTAAGTTTTCGTTATTTCAACCTAAGGTCTTGGCTTTTCGCGTTTCAGTGTGTATTAAAGCGATCTAGCTATTAATTGTAAAATTGATTTCTTAAAAGATAGTCATTTTTACGCTGGGTGTTGGTAAATTTGTTAGAGTCCTGATTGCCCATACAAAACCAAACTTTTTTATTATTCGATATTTCAGTCTGAGATTTCGGATTTACATGTTTCAGCGTATTTTAGAGTGTTTAAGCTTATCTTAAAAATTTCAAAATATTTAACATTTTTTACTAAAATTTGCGAGTTGACTGATAGAATATTTCTGTCAGGAGTGACTATAGGTAAAATTTAAGTTTTCGTTATTTCAACCTAAGGTCTTGCTTTTCGCGTGTCAGAGTGTATTAAAGCGATCTAGCTATTAATTGTAAAATTGATTTCTTAAAAGATAGTCATTTTTACGCTGGGTGTTGGTAAATTTGTTAGAGTCCCGATTGTCCATACAAAACCAAACTTTTAATTATTCAATATTTCAGTCTGGGACTTCGGATTTACATGTTTCAGCGTATTTTAGAGTGTTTAAGCTTATCTTAAAAATTTGAAAAACTTAAACATTTTATACTAAAATTTGCGAGTTGACTGATAGAATATTTCTGTCAGGAGTGACTATAGGTAAAATTTAAGTTTTCGTTATTTCAACCTAAGGTCTTGGCTTTTCGCGTTTCAGAGTGTATTAAAGCGATCTAGCTATTAATTGTAAAATTGATTTCTTAAAAGATAAGTCATTTTTACGCTGGGTGTTGGTAAATTTGTTAGAGTCCAGATTGCCCATACAAAACCAAACTTTTTTATTATTCAATATTTCAGTCTGGGATTTCGGATTTACATGTTTCAGCGTATTTTAGAGTTTTTAAGCTTATCTTAAAAATTTGAAAAACTTTAACATTTTATACTAAAATTTGCGAGTTGACTGATAGAATATTTCTGTCAGGAGTGACTATAGGTAAAATTTAAGTTTTCGTTATTTCAACCTAAGGTCTTGGCTTTTCGCGTTTCAGAGTGTATTAAAGCGATCTAGCTATTAATTGTAAAATTGATTTCTTAAAAGATAGTCATTTTTACGCTGGGTATTGGTAAATTTGTTAGAGTCCAGATTGCCCATACAAAACCAAACTTTTTTATTATTCAATATTTCAGTCTGGGATTTCGGATTTACATGTTTCAGCGTATTTTAGAGTGTTTAAGCTTATCTTAAAAATTTGAAAAACTTTAACATTTTTTACTAAAATTTGCGAGTTGACTGATAGAATATTTCTATGTCAGGAGTGACTATAGGTAAAATTTAAGTTTTCATTATTTCAACCTAAGGTCTTGGCTTTTCGCGTTTCAGAGTGTATTAAAGCGATCTAGCTATTAATTGTAAAATTGATTTCTTAAAAGATAAGTCATTTTTACGCTGGGTGTTGGTAAATTTGTTAGAGTCCAGATTGCCCATACAAAACCAAACTTTTTTATTATTCAATATTTCAGTCTGGGATTTCGGATTTACATGTTTCAGCGTATTTTAGAGTGTTTAAGCTTATCTTAAAAATTTGAAAAACTTTAACATTTTTTACTAAAATTTGCGAGTTGACTGACAGATTATTTCTAAGTCAGGAGTGACTATAGCTAAAATTTAAGTTTTCGTTATTTCTACCTAAGATCTTGGCTTTTTGCCTTTTAGAGTGTATTAAAGCGATTTAACTATTAATTGAAAAATTGATTTCTTAAAAGATAGTCATTTTTACGCTGGGTGTTGGTAAATTTGTTAGAGTCCTAATTGCCCATACAAAACCAAACTTTTTTATTATTCAATATTTCAGTCTGGGATTTCGGATTTACATGTTTCAGCGTATTTTAGAGTGTTTAAGCTTATCTTAAAAATTTGAAAAACTTTAACATTTTTTACTAAAATTTGCGAGTTGACTGATAGAATATTTCTGTCAGGAGTGACTATAGGTAAAATTTAAGTTTTCGTTATTTCAACCTAAGGTCTTGGCTTTTCGCGTTTCAGAGTGTATTAAAGCGATCTAGCTATTAATTGTAAAATTGATTTCTTAAAAGATAGTCATTTTTACGCTGGGTGTTGGTAAATTTGTTAGAGTCCTGATTGCTCATACAAAACCAAACTTTTTTATTATTCAATATTTCAGTCTGGGATTTCGGATTTACATGTTTCAGCGTATTTTAGAGTTTTTAAGCTTATCTTAAAAATTTGAAAAACTTTAACATTTTATACTAAAATTTGCGAGTTGACTGATAGAATATTTCTGTCAGGAGTGACTATAGGTAAAATTTAAGTTTTCGTTATTTCAACCTAAGGTCTTGGCTTTTCGCGTTTCAGAGTGTATTAAAGCGATCTAGCTATTAATTGTAAAATTGATTTCTTAAAAGATAGTCATTTTTACGCTGGATATTGGTAAATTTGTTAGAGTCCAGATTGCCCATACAAAACCAAACTTTTTTATTATTCAATATTTCAGTCTGGGATTTCGGATTTATATGTTTCAGCGTATTTTAGAGTGTTTAAGCTTATCTTAAAAATTTGAAAAACATTAACATTTTTTACTAAAATTTGCGAGTTGACTGATAGAATATTTCTATGTCAGGAGTGACTATAGGTAAAATTTAAGTTTTCATTATTTCAATCTAAGGTCTTGGCTTTTCGCGTTTCAGAGTGTATTAAAGCGATCTAGCTATTAATTGTAAAATTGATTTCTTAAAAGATAAGTCATTTTTACGCTGGGTGTTGGTAAATTTGTTAGAGTCCAGATTGCCCATACAAAACCAAACTTTTTTATTATTCAATATTTCAGTCTGGGATTTCGGATTTACATGTTTCAGCGTATTTTAGAGTGTTTAAGCTTATCTTAAAAATTTGAAAAACTTTAACATTTTTTACTAAAATTTGCGAGTTGACTGATAGAATATTTCTGTCAGGAGTGACTATAGGTAAAATTTAAGTTTTCGTTATTTCAACCTAAGGTCTTGCTTTTCGCGTTTCAGAGTGTATTAAAGCGATCTAGCTATTAATTGTAAAATTGATTTCTTAAAAGATAGTCATTTTTACGCTGGGTGTTGGTAAATTTGTTAGAGTCCTGATTGCCCATACAAAACCAAACTTTTTTATTATTCGATATTTCAGTCTGAGATTTCGGATTTACATGTTTCAGCGTATTTTAGAGTGTTTAAGCTTATCTTAAAAATTTCAAAATATTTAACATTTTTTACTAAAATTTGCGAGTTGACTGATAGAATATTTCTGTCAGGAGTGACTATAGGTAAAATTTAAGTTTTCGTTATTTCAACCTAAGGTCTTGCTTTTCGCGTTTCAGAGTGTATTAAAGCGATCTAGCTATTAATTGTAAAATTGATTTCTTAAAAGATAGTCATTTTTACGCTGGGTGTTGGTAAATTTGTTAGAGTCCCGATTGTCCATACAAAACCAAACTTTTAATTATTCAATTTTTCAGTCTGGGACTTCGGATTTACATGTTTCAGCGTATTTTAGAGTGTTTAAGCTTATCTTAAAAATTTGAAAAACTTAAACATTTTATACTAAAATTTGCGAGTTGACTGATAGAATATTTCTGTCAGGAGTGACTATAGGTAAAATTTAAATTTTCGTTATTTCAACCTAAGGTCTTGGCTTTTCGCGTTTCAGAGTGTATTAAAGCAATCTAGCTATTAATTGTAAAATTGATTTCTTAAAAGATAGTCATTTTTACGCTGGGTGTTGGTAAATTTGTTAGAGTCCAGATTGCCCATACAAAACCAAACTTTTTTATTATTCAATATTTCAGTCTGGGATTTCGGATTTACATGTTTCAGCGTATTTTAGAGTGTTTAAGCTTATCTTAAAAATTTGAAAAACTTTAACATTTTTTACTAAAATTTGCGAGTTGACTGACAGATTATTTCTAAGTCAGGAGTGACTATAGCTAAAATTTAAGTTTTCGTTATTTCTACCTAAGATCTTGGCTTTTTGCCTTTTAGAGTGTATTAAAGCGATTTAACTATTAATTGAAAAATTGATTTCTTAAAAGATAGTCATTTTTACGCTGGGTGTTGGTAAATTTGTTAGAGTCCTGATTGCCCATACAAAACCAAACTTTTTTATTATTCAATATTTCAGTCTGGGATTTCGGATTTACATGTTTCAGCGTATTTTAGAGTGTTTAAGCTTATCTTAAAAATTTGAAAAACTTTAACATTTTTTACTAAAATTTGCGAGTTGACT
The DNA here is from genome assembly GCA_030545055.2 of Neoaliturus tenellus. NCBI lineage: Eukaryota > Metazoa > Arthropoda > Insecta > Hemiptera > Cicadellidae > Neoaliturus > Neoaliturus tenellus. The sequence goes on from CM061531.1 coordinate 258,443,319, forward strand.
GATAGAATATTTCTGTCAGGAGTGACTATAGGTAAAATTTAAGTTTTCGTTATTTCAACCTAAGGTCTTGGCTTTTCGCGTTTCAGTGTGTATTAAAGCGATCTAGCTATTAATTGTAAAATTGATTTCTTAAAAGATAGTCATTTTTACGCTGGGTGTTGGTAAATTTGTTAGAGTCCTGATTGCCCATACAAAACCAAACTTTTTTATTATTCGATATTTCAGTCTGAGATTTCGGATTTACATGTTTCAGCGTATTTTAGAGTGTTTAAGCTTATCTTAAAAATTTCAAAATATTTAACATTTTTTACTAAAATTTGCGAGTTGACTGATAGAATATTTCTGTCAGGAGTGACTATAGGTAAAATTTAAGTTTTCGTTATTTCAACCTAAGGTCTTGCTTTTCGCGTTTCAGAGTGTATTAAAGCGATCTAGCTATTAATTGTAAAATTGATTTCTTAAAAGATAGTCATTTTTACGCTGGGTGTTGGTAAATTTGTTAGAGTCCCGATTGTCCATACAAAACCAAACTTTTAATTATTCAATATTTCAGTCTGGGACTTCGGATTTACATGTTTCAGCGTATTTTAGAGTGTTTAAGCTTATCTTAAAAATTTGAAAAACTTAAACATTTTATACTAAAATTTGCGAGTTGACTGATAGAATATTTCTGTCAGGAGTGACTATAGGTAAAATTTAAGTTTTCGTTATTTCAACCTAAGGTCTTGGCTTTTCGCGTTTCAGAGTGTATTAAAGCGATCTAGCTATTAATTGTAAAATTGATTTCTTAAAAGATAGTCATTTTTACGCTGGGTGTTGGTAAATTTGTTAGAGTCCTGATTGCTCATACAAAACCAAACTTTTTTATTATTCAATATTTCAGTCTGGGATTTCGGATTTACATGTTTCAGCGTATTTTAGAGTGTTTAAGCTTATCTTAAAAATTTGAAAAACTTTAACATTTTATACTAAAATTTGCGAGTTGACTGATAGAATATTTCTGTCAGGAGTGACTATAGGTAAAATTTAAGTTTTCGTTATTTCAACCTAAGGTCTTGGCTTTTCGCGTTTCAGAGTGTATTAAAGCGATCTAGCTATTAATTGTAAAATTGATTTCTTAAAAGATAGTCATTTTTACGCTGGGTATTGGTAAATTTGTTAGAGTCCAGATTGCCCATACAAAACCAAACTTTTTTATTATTCAATATTTCAGTCTGGGATTTCGGATTTACATGTTTCAGCGTATTTTAGAGTGTTTAAGCTTATCTTAAAAATTTAAAAAACTTTAACATTTTTTACTAAAATTTGCGAGTTGACTGATAGAATATTTCTATGTCAGGAGTGACTATAGGTAAAATTTAAGTTTTCATTATTTCAACCTAAGGTCTTGGCTTTTCGCGTTTCAGAGTGTATTAAAGCGATCTAGCTATTAATTGTAAAATTGATTTCTTAAAAGATAAGTCATTTTTACGCTGGGTGTTGGTAAATTTGTTAGAGTCCAGATTGCCCATACAAAACCAAACTTTTTTATTATTCAATATTTCAGTCTGGGATTTCGGATTTACATGTTTCAGCGTATTTTAGAGTGTTTAAGCTTATCTTAAAAATTTGAAAAACTTTAACACTTTTTACAGTTGACTGATAGAATATTTCTGTCAGGAGTGACTATAGGTAAAATTTAAGTTTTCGTTATTTCAACCTAAGGTCTTGCTTTTCGCGTTTCAGAGTGTATTAAAGCGATCTAGCTATTAATTGTAAAATTGATTTCTTAAAAGATAGTCATTTTTACGCTGGGTGTTGGTAAATTTGTTAGAGTCCTGATTGCCCATACAAAACCAAACTTTTTTATTATTCGATATTTCAGTCTGAGATTTCGGATTTACATGTTTCAGCGTATTTTAGAGTGTTTAAGCTTATCTTAAAAATTTCAAAATATTTAACATTTTTTACTAAAATTTGCGAGTTGACTGATAGAATATTTCTGTCAGGAGTGACTATAGGTAAAATTTAAGTTTTCGTTATTTCAACCTAAGGTCTTGGCTTTTCGCGTTTCAGTGTGTATTAAAGCGATCTAGCTATTAATTGTAAAATTGATTTCTTAAAAGATAGTCATTTTTACGCTGGGTGTTGGTAAATTTGTTAGAGTCCTGATTGCCCATACAAAACCAAACTTTTTTATTATTCGATATTTCAGTCTGAGATTTCGGATTTACATGTTTCAGCGTATTTTAGAGTGTTTAAGCTTATCTTAAAAATTTCAAGATATTTAACATTTTTTACTAAAATTTGCGAGTTGACTGATAGAATATTTCTGTCAGGAGTGACTATAGGTAAAATTTAAGTTTTCGTTATTTCAACCTAAGGTCTTGCTTTTCGCGTTTCAGAGTGTATTAAAGCGATCTAGCTATTAATTGTAAAATTGATTTCTTAAAAGATAGTCATTTTTACGCTGGGTGTTGGTAAATTTGTTAGAGTCCCGATTGTCCATACAAAACCAAACTTTTAATTATTCAATATTTCAGTCTGGGACTTCGGATTTACATGTTTCAGCGTATTTTAGAGTGTTTAAGCTTATCTTAAAAATTTGAAAAACTTAAACATTTTATACTAAAATTTGCGAGTTGACTGATAGAATATTTCTGTCAGGAGTGACTATAGGTAAAATTTAAGTTTTCGTTATTTCAACCTAAGGTCTTGCTTTTCGCGTTTCAGAGTGTATTAAAGCGATCTAGCTATTAATTGTAAAATTGATTTCTTAAAAGATAGTCATTTTTACGCTGGGTGTTGGTAAATTTGTTAGAGTCCTGATTGCCCATACAAAACCAAACTTTTTTATTATTCGATATTTCAGTCTGAGATTTCGGATTTACATGTTTCAGCGTATTTTAGAGTGTTTAAGCTTATCTTAAAAATTTGAAAAACTTTAACATTTTTTACTAAAATTTGCGAGTTGACTGATAGAATATTTCTGTCAGGAGTGACTATAGGTAAAATTTAAGTTTTCGTTATTTCAACCTAAGGTCTTGGCTTTTCGCGTTTCAGAGTGTATTAAAGCGATCTAGCTATTAATTGTAAAATTGATTTCTTAAAAGATAGTCATTTTTACGCTGGGTATTGGTAAATTTGTTAGAGTCCAGATTGCCCATACAAAACCAAACTTTTTTATTATTCAATATTTCAGTCTGGGATTTCGGATTTACATGTTTCAGCGTATTTTAGAGTGTTTAAGCTTATCTTAAAAATTTGAAAAACTTTAACATTTTTTACTAAAATTTGCGAGTTGACTGATAGAATATTTCTATGTCAGGAGTGACTATAGGTAAAATTTAAGTTTTCATTATTTCAACCTAAGGTCTTGGCTTTTCGCGTTTCAGAGTGTATTAAAGCGATCTAGCTATTAATTGTAAAATTGATTTCTTAAAAGATAAGTCATTTTTACGCTGGGTGTTGGTAAATTTGTTAGAGTCCAGATTGCCCATACAAAACCAAACTTTTTTATTATTCAATATTTCAGTCTGGGATTTCGGATTTACATGTTTCAGCGTATTTTAGAGTGTTTAAGCTTATCTTAAAAATTTGAAAAACTTTAACACTTTTTACAGTTGACTGATAGAATATTTCTGTCAGGAGTGACTATAGGTAAAATTTAAGTTTTCGTTATTTCAACCTAAGGTCTTGCTTTTCGCGTTTCAGAGTGTATTAAAGCGATCTAGCTATTAATTGTAAAATTGATTTCTTAAAAGATAGTCATTTTTACGCTGGGTGTTGGTAAATTTGTTAGAGTCCTGATTGCCCATACAAAACCAAACTTTTTTATTATTCGATATTTCAGTCTGAGATTTCGGATTTACATGTTTCAGCGTATTTTAGAGTGTTTAAGCTTATCTTAAAAATTTCAAAATATTTAACATTTTTTACTAAAATTTGCGAGTTGACTGATAGAATATTTCTGTCAGGAGTGACTATAGGTAAAATTTAAGTTTTCGTTATTTCAACCTAAGGTCTTGCTTTTCGCGTTTCAGAGTGTATTAAAGCGATCTAGCTATTAATTGTAAAATTGATTTCTTAAAAGATAGTCATTTTTACGCTGGGTGTTGGTAAATTTGTTAGAGTCCCGATTGTCCATACAAAACCAAACTTTTAATTATTCAATTTTTCAGTCTGGGACTTCGGATTTACATGTTTCAGCGTATTTTAGAGTGTTTAAGCTTATCTTAAAAATTTGAAAAACTTAAACATTTTTTACTAAAATTTGCGAGTTGACTGATAGAATATTTCTGTCAGGAGTGACTATAGGTAAAATTTAAGTTTTTGTTATTTCAACCTAAGGTCTTGGCTTTTCGCGTTTCAGAGTGTATTAAAGCGATCTAGCTATTAATTGTAAAATTGATTTCTTAAAAGATAGTCATTTTTACGCTGGGTGTTGGTAAATTTGTTAGAGTCCTGATTGCCCATACAAAACCAAACTTTTTTATTATTCGATATTTCAGTCTGAGATTTCGGATTTACATGTTTCAGCGTATTTTAGAGTGTTTAAGCTTATCTTAAAAATTTCAAAATATTTAACATTTTTTACTAAAATTTGCGAGTTGACTGATAGAATATTTCTGTCAGGAGTGACTATAGGTAAAATTTAAGTTTTCGTTATTTCAACCTAAGGTCTTGGCTTTTCGCGTTTCAGAGTGTATTAAAGCGATCTAGCTATTAATTGTAAAATTGATTTCTTAAAAGATAGTCATTTATACGCTGGGTGTTGGTAAATTTGTTAGAGTCCAGATTGCCCATAGAAAACCAAACTTTTTTATTATTCAATATTTCAGTCTGGGATAACGGATTTACATGTTTCAGCGTATTTTAGAGTGTTTAAGCTTATCTTAAAAATTTGAAAAACTTTAACATTTTTTACTAAAATTTGCGAGTTGACTGACAGATTATTTCTAAGTCAGGAGTGACTATAGCTAAAATTTAAGTTTTCGTTATTTCAACCTAAGATCTTGGCTTTTTGCCTTTTAGAGTGTATTAAAGCGATTTAACTATTAATTGAAAAATTGATTTTTTAAAAGATAGTCGATTATTGCGGGGTGTTGTAAAATTCGACAGTCTCGAGTGCCCATACAATACCAAATTTCTTATTATTCAATATTTCAGTCTGGGGTTTCAAATTTACATGTTTCAGCGTGTCTTAGAGTGTTTAAGACGATTTTAAAAATTTGTAAAACTTTAACAATTTTCACTAAAATTTGTGAGTTTACTGATAGAATACTTCTCTAAGTCCCGAGTGACTATAGGTATAATTTAATTTTTTGTTATTTCAACCTAAGGTCTTGGCTTTTTACGTTTCAGAGTGTTTTAAAGCGATTTAAGTATTATTTGTATAATTGATTTCTTGAAAGATAACCACTTTTATGCTAAGTTTCTTTTATAATAGTTCATATAGGTCTCAAGATTAGTGTTTAGTGTATTTTTAGCTTCAAACCTTCTTTTATTACATTAACTGGTCCACGTGGGTTATAAAAATATTAGATGTACACCTCTTAGCGTTACCCAGAAAATACCACGGGGAGGTGGATGTACGTCATTTTCCACACATTCACACACACACACACACACACACACAAACACACACACACACACAAACACACACACACACACACACACACACACACACACACACACACACACACACACACACACACACACACACATGGTTTACGGGTCTTTTAGTCAACCGCGCCAGTGACCTTCACTCACCCCAGACTTTTCAAAGGAGTAGCTAAAGTAATAGCTTTAACTTCTCAATCTAATAAGTTCCACATTCACACATACACTCATACAGTTTATTCATTAAGAACAATTTTTACAATATTTACAAAATTATGAGAGGTCAATATGTTATTTAATGAAGATTCATAATGCATACCATAACTATGCATAACCTCTTTAGCTTTATTTAAGATATTTATACTGTTTGGCACAGGATATCTTGAAAAACTTGGTACAAAACCATCTTTCTTAGCTCTCTTTAGCGCTCTTTTATATCGTCTTCTTTCTGTACGAATGCACTTATACTCCATTACTCCATACTTTTCATAGTATGTGTCTTTTTCCAATACACAAAAGATATGTTTTAAATCCATATTATCAGGTATAACAGCAACTTTAGGTATTTGATTAATTAACGTTTCAATTAGTTTTTGATTATTTGCCAACACTTTATGTAAAGAGTGAGTCAACTCAAGGTTTTCTTTTTTAATTCTATATTCTCCATACTTGCGAATTGATGGGAGGATTTCTTCGAACACCCAATCTTGAAAGCGTTTAGCTAATCTCATCTTAGACGATAAAATTAAGGAATATAAACCTGGTTCATTGATGAATGTGGTACTTTTTTGAAAGTTAGAGGGTAGCACTGAACTAGTTCCATCTATATCCTTAAATAACTTTTTATATTTTTCTTTAACTAGATCATTTATTGCTTTCCGTGGTCTTTTGTATTCTAGAATCTCTGATATATCATTAGCCTTAAACCATGGATTGTTTTCACGATCAAATAAGACAGCTACAGGTTTATTATCAAACATGTAACACTGCAGTGCAGACATGCTAAAGTAATTTGTTATCTATTTAATTTAAATATTAATTGAATATTAAAATTATCATACACCTTTTAAATATCCGAAAAAACCGGAGTTGTGAAAAAGATGTTCACTCGGCAAAAGTTCGCCAAATAATGAAAGACATGGTTAAACGAGCTGCTTTTATACCCAACGGAGAATGGAGAAAAACCTTCTGCGCATGCGCAGTAGAGGAATACTAAAGGACATACACAATTGTACATTACATTTAAAACTTTTCTTGTAAAAAAAAAACAAATATATATCAGAATTATATACCAACACAATATGCTTTATGTCTTACTAACATATTTTAAAAACATATTACGTATTAAAAAAACACTATTAAATAGGACCTTAATGGTAGCATCAAAACGATGCTACCCTTTCTGCCAAAAGAGGGTTACTTTATCACTTTTAAGGTTAAAACTAATGTTTGGTTAAGAATTTACACACGCACACACGCATATATATATATATGCTAGTTCTGACTAAAAAAAAAAAAAAAACGGTACATAAAATAGTTGCTTAAAAAACTTGTAGATATATTTTACAAGGTGGCACCTTTAGGTAGCAACATTTATATGGGTTAAGCCCAAGTTTAACTTCTAAGTCACCTTTAAGGTGAAAACTAGTTTGTTAAGAATTTAAATACATAATAATATATCTAGTAGTTTGACCTAAAATCTATTCTTTAAAGTGTTGTTTAAATTTTTGAAACAAAACTTTATGTATAAAAAATAGCACATCAAGATTAGCACCAAAATGGTGCTACCTTAAAATAGCAACATTAATGTGGGTTTAAAGCGAAATGGAAGTTACAAAATAACCTTAAGGTTTTATTAGGAATTTACATATGTAAACATATTGGGTTGTTTGACCTTAAAAATCCTTTAAACGTGTTTAAAAACCTAAATCAAAATTTTATTTATAAAATTAGTACATCAAAGGTAGCACAAAAACGAGACTACCTTTAAGTAGCAACATCTTTATGGGTTAAGCCCAATTAGAACTTTTCAATTTAGTGTTAAAAGGGAAAACCACAATTGTGTTTAATATATAAACATATTTGGTAGATTGATATGAACACAGTATAAACGCTTATAATGTTGTTTAAAACTTAAAGCAATATTTTATGTATAAATATACTACTTCAAAGGTAGCACCAAAACGGTGCTACCTTAAGATAAAGACATTTAAGCCTAAATAGAAATTCAATAATCACCCAAAAGCCGCTTTAATAAACTCTGAAACCCGAAAAGTCAAGACCTTAGGTTGAAATATAAAAACTTAAATTTTACCTATATCCACTCGGGATAGTCACTCCTGACTTAGAAATAATCTATCGGTCAACTCGCAAATTTTAGTATGAAATGTCAAGGTTTTTCAAATTTTTAAGATAAGCTTAAACACTCTAAAACACGCTGAAACATGTAAATCCGAAATCCCAGACTGAAATATTGAATGATAAAAAAGTTTGGTTTTGTATGGGCAATCGGGACTCTAACAAATTTACTAACACCCAGCGTAAAAATGACTATCTTTTAAGAAATCAATTTTACAATTAATAGCTAGATCGCTTTAATACATTTTGAAACGCGAAAAACCAAGACCTTAGGTTGAAATAACGAAAACTTAAATTTTATCTATAGTCACTCCTGACATAGAAATATTCTATCAGTCAACTCGCAAATTTTAGTATAAAATGTTTAAGTTTTTCAAATTTTTAAGATAAGCTTAAACACTCTAAAATACGCTGAAACATGTAAATCCGAAGTCCCAGACTGAAATATTGAATAATAAAAAAGTTTGGTTTTGTATGGGCAATCTGGACTCTAACAAATTTACTAACACCCAGCGTAAAAATGACTATCTTTTAAGAAATCAATTTTTCAATTAATAGCTAGATCGCTTTAATACACTCTGAAACGCGAAAAGCCAAGACCTTAGGTTGAAATAACGAAAACTTAAATTTTACCTATAGTCACTCCTGACAGAAATATTCTATCAGTCAACTCGCAAATTTTAGTAAAAAATGTTAAAGTTTTTCAAATTTTTAAGATAAGCTTAAACACTCTAAAATACGCTGAAACATGGAAATCCGAAATCCCAGACTAAAATATTGAATTATAAAAAAGTTTGGTTTTGTATGGGCAATCTGGACTCTAATAAATTTACTAACACCCAGCGTAAAAATGACTATCTTTTAAGAAATCAATTTTACAATTAATAGCTAGATCGCTTTAATACATTTTGAAACGCGAAAAACCAAGACCTTAGGTTGAAATAACGAAAACTTAAATTTTATCTATAGTCACTCCTGACATAGAAATATTCTATCAGTCAACTCGCAAATTTTAGTATAAAATGTTTAAGTTTTTCAAATTTTTAAGATAAGCTTAAACACTCTAAAATACGCTGAAACATGTAAATCCGAAGTCCCAGACTGAAATATTGAATAATAAAAAAGTTTGGTTTTGTATGGGCAATCTGGACTCTAACAAATTTACTAACACCCAGCGTAAAAATGACTATCTTTTAAGAAATCAATTTTTCAATTAATAGCTAGATCGCTTTAATACACTCTGAAACGCGAAAAGCCAAGACCTTAGGTTGAAATAACGAAAACTTAAATTTTACCTATAGTCACTCCTGACAGAAATATTCTATCAGTCAACTCGCAAATTTTAGTAAAAAATGTTAAAGTTTTTCAAATTTTTAAGATAAGCTTAAACACTCTAAAATACGCTGAAACATGGAAATCCGAAATCCCAGACTAAAATATTGAATTATAAAAAAGTTTGGTTTTGTATGGGCAATCTGGACTCTAATAAATTTACTAACACCCAGCGTAAAAATGACTATCTTTTAAGAAATCAATTTTTCAATTAATAGCTAGATCGCTTTAATACACTCTGAAACGCGAAAAGCCAAGACCTTAGGTTGAAATAACGAAAACTTAAATTTTACCTATAGTCACTCCTGACAGAAATATTCTATCAGTCAACTCGCAAATTTTAGTAAAAAATGTTAAAGTTTTTGAAATTTTTAAGATAAGCTTAAACACTCTAAAATACGCTGAAACATGTAAATCCGAAATCTCAGACTGAAATATTGAATAATAAAAAAGTTTGGTTTTTAATGGGCAATCAGGACTCTAACAAATTTACCAACACCCAGCTTAAAAATGACTATCTTTTAAGAAATCAATTTTACAATTAATAGCTAGATCGCTTTAATACACTCTGAAACGCGAAAAGCCAAGACCTTAGGTTGAAATAACGAAAAGTTAAATTTTACCTATAGTCACTCCTGACATAGAAATATTCTATCAGTCAACTCGCAAATTTTAGTATAAAATGTTAGTTTTTCAAATTTTTAAGATAAGCTTAAACACTTTAAAATACGCTGAAACATGTAAATCCGAAATCCCAGACTGAAATATTGAATTATAAAAAGTTTGGTTTTGTATGGGCAATCTGGACTCTAACAAATTTACCAACACCCAGCGTAAAAATGACTATCTTTTAAGAAATCAATTTTTCAATTAATAGCTAGATCGCTTTAATACACTCTGAAACGCGAAAAGCCAAGACCTTAGGTTGAAATAACGAAAACTTAAATTTTACCTATAGTCACTCCTGACATAGAAATATTCTATCAGTCAACTCGCAAATTTTAGTATAAAATGTTAAAGTTTTTCAAATTTTTAAGATAAGCTTAAACACTTTAAAATACGCTGAAACATGTAAATCCGAAATCCCAGACTGAAATATTGAATAATAAAAAAGTTTGGTTTTGTATGGGCAATCTGGACTCTAACAAATTTACCAACACCCAGCGTAAAAATGACTATCTTTTAAGAAATCAATTTTTCAATTAATAGTTAAATCGCTTTAATACACTCTAAAAGGCAAAAAGCCAAGATCTTAGGTAGAAATAACGAAAACTTAAATTTTAGCTATAGTCACTCCTGACTTAGAAATAATCTGTCAGTCAACTCGCAAATTTTAGTAAAAAATGTTAAAGTTTTTCAAATTTTTAAGATAAGCTTAAACACTCTAAAATACGCTGAAACATGTAAATCCGAAATGCCAGACTGAAATATTGAATAATAAAAAAGTTTGGTTTTGTATGGGCAATCTGGACTCTAACAAATTTACCAACACCCAGCGTAAAAATGACTATCTTTTAAGAAATCAATTTTACAATTAATAGCTAGATCGCTTTAATACACTCTGAAACGCGAAAAGCCAAGACCTTAGGTTGAAATAACGAAAACTTAAATTTTACCTATAGTCACTCCTGACAGAAATATTCTATCAGTCAACTCGCAAATTTTAGTATAAAATGTTAAAGTTTTTCAAATTTTTAAGATAAGCTTAAACACTTTAAAATACGCTGAAACATGTAAATCCGAAATCCCAGACTGAAATATTGAATAATAAAAAAGTTTGGTTTTGTATGGGCAATCTGGACTCTAACAAATTTACCAACACCCAGCGTAAAAATGACTATCTTTTAAGAAATCAATTTTTCAATTAATAGTTAAATCGCTTTAATACACTCTAAAAGGCAAAAAGCCAAGATCTTAGGTAGAAATAACGAAAACTTAAATTTTAGCTATAGTCACTCCTGACTTAGAAATAATCTGTCAGTCAACTCGCAAATTTTAGTAAAAAATGTTAAAGTTTTTCAAATTTTTAAGATAAGCTTAAACACTCTAAAATACGCTGAAACATGTAAATCCGAAATGCCAGACTGAAATATTGAATAATAAAAAAGTTTGGTTTTGTATGGGCAATCTGGACTCTAACAAATTTACCAACACCCAGCGTAAAAATGACTATCTTTTAAGAAATCAATTTTACAATTAATAGCTAGATCGCTTTAATACACTCTGAAACGCGAAAAGCCAAGACCTTAGGTTGAAATAACGAAAACTTAAATTTTACCTATAGTCACTCCTGACAGAAATATTCTATCAGTCAACTCGCAAATTTTAGTATAAAATGTTAAAGTTTTTCAAATTTTTAAGATAAGCTTAAACACTCTAAAATACGCTGAAATATGTAAATCCGAAATCCCAGACTGAAATATTGAATAATAAAAAAGTTTGGTTTTGTATGAGCAATCAGGACTCTAACAAATTTACCAACACCCAGCGTAAAAATGACTATCTTTTAAGAAATCAATTTTACAATTAATAGCTAGATCGCTTTAATACACTCTGAAACGCGAAAAGCCAAGACCTTAGGTTGAAATAACGAAAATTTAAATTTTACCTATAGTCACTCCTGACAGAAATATTCTATCAGTCAACTCGCAAATTTTAGTAAAAAATGTTAAAGTTTTTGAAATTTTTAAGATAAGCTTAAACACTCTAAAATACGCTGAAACATGTAAATCCGAAATCTCAGACTGAAATATTGAATAATAAAAAAGTTTGGTTTTGTATGGGCAATCAGGACTCTAACAAATTTACCAACACCCAGCTTAAAAATGACTATCTTTTAAGAAATCAATTTTACAATTAATAGCTAGATCGCTTTAATACACTCTGAAACGCGAAAAGCCAAGACCTTAGGTTGAAATAACGAAAAGTTAAATTTTACCTATAGTCACTCCTGACATAGAAATATTCTATCAGTCAACTCGCAAATTTTAGTATAAAATGTTAGTTTTTCAAATTTTTAAGATAAGCTTAAACACTTTAAAATACGCTGAAACATGTAAATCCGAAATCCCAGACTGAAATATTGAATTATAAAAAGTTTGGTTTTGTATGGGCAATCTGGACTCTAACAAATTTACCAACACCCAGCGTAAAAATGACTATCTTTTAAGAAATCAATTTTTCAATTAATAGCTAGATCGCTTTAATACACTCTGAAACGCGAAAAGCCAAGACCTTAGGTTGAAATAACGAAAACTTAAATTTTACCTATAGTCACTCCTGACATAGAAATATTCTATCAGTCAACTCGCAAATTTTAGTATAAAATGTTAAAGTTTTTCAAATTTTTAAGATAAGCTTAAACACTTTAAAATACGCTGAAACATGTAAATCCGAAATCCCAGACTGAAATATTGAATAATAAAAAAGTTTGGTTTTGTATGGGCAATCTGGACTCTAACAAATTTACCAACACCCAGCGTAAAAATGACTATCTTTTAAGAAATCAATTTTTCAATTAATAGTTAAATCGCTTTAATACACTCTAAAAGGCAAAAAGCCAAGATCTTAGGTAGAAATAACGAAAACTTAAATTTTAGCTATAGTCACTCCTGACTTAGAAATAATCTGTCAGTCAACTCGCAAATTTTAGTAAAAAATGTTAAAGTTTTTCAAATTTTTAAGATAAGCTTAAACACTCTAAAATACGCTGAAACATGTAAATCCGAAATGCCAGACTGAAATATTGAATAATAAAAAAGTTTGGTTTTGTATGGGCAATCTGGACTCTAACAAATTTACCAACACCCAGCGTAAAAATGACTATCTTTTAAGAAATCAATTTTACAATTAATAGCTAGATCGCTTTAATACACTCTGAAACGCGAAAAGCCAAGACCTTAGGTTGAAATAACGAAAACTTAAATTTTACCTATAGTCACTCCTGACAGAAATATTCTATCAGTCAACTCGCAAATTTTAGTATAAAATGTTAAAGTTTTTCAAATTTTTAAGATAAGCTTAAACACTCTAAAATACGCTGAAACATGTAAATCCGAAATCCCAGACTGAAATATTGAATAATAAAAAAGTTTGGTTTTGTATGAGCAATCAGGACTCTAACAAATTTACCAACACCCAGCGTAAAAATGACTATCTTTTAAGAAATCAATTTTACAATTAATAGCTAGATCGCTTTAATACACTCTGAAACGCGAAAAGCCAAGACCTTAGGTTGAAATAACGAAAATTTAAATTTTACCTATAGTCACTCCTGACAGAAATATTCTATCAGTCAACTCGCAAATTTTAGTAAAAAATGTTAAAGTTTTTGAAATTTTTAAGATAAGCTTAAACACTCTAAAATACGCTGAAACATGTAAATCCGAAATCTCAGACTGAAATATTGAATAATAAAAAAGTTTGGTTTTGTATGGGCAATCAGGACTCTAACAAATTTACCAACACCCAGCTTAAAAATGACTATCTTTTAAGAAATCAATTTTACAATTAATAGCTAGATCGCTTTAATACACTCTGAAACGCGAAAAGCCAAGACCTTAGGTTGAAATAACGAAAAGTTAAATTTTACCTATAGTCACTCCTGACATAGAAATATTCTATCAGTCAACTCGCAAATTTTAGTATAAAATGTTAGTTTTTCAAATTTTTAAGATAAGCTTAAACACTTTAAAATACGCTGAAACATGTAAATCCGAAATCCCAGACTGAAATATTGAATTATAAAAAGTTGGTTTTGTATGGGCAATCTGGACTCTAACAAATTTACCAACACCCAGCGTAAAAATGACTATCTTTTAAGAAATCAATTTTTCAATTAATAGCTAGATCGCTTTAATACACTCTGAAACGCGAAAAGCCAAGACCTTAGGTTGAAATAACGAAAACTTAAATTTTACCTATAGTCACTCCTGACATAGAAATATTCTATCAGTCAACTCGCAAATTTTAGTATAAAATGTTAAAGTTTTTCAAATTTTTAAGATAAGCTTAAACACTTTAAAATACGCTGAAACATGTAAATCCGAAATCCCAGACTGAAATATTGAATAATAAAAAAGTTTGGTTTTGTATGGGCAATCTGGACTCTAACAAATTTACCAACACCCAGCTTAAAAATGACTATCTTTTAAGAAATCAATTTTACAATTAATAGCTAGATCGCTTTAATACACTCTGAAACGCGAAAAGCCAAGACCTTAGGTTGAAATAACGAAAAGTTAAATTTTACCTATAGTCACTCCTGACATAGAAATATTCTATCAGTCAACTCGCAAATTTTAGTATAAAATGTTAGTTTTTCAAATTTTTAAGATAAGCTTAAACACTTTAAAATACGCTGAAACATGTAAATCCGAAATCCCAGACTGAAATATTGAATTATAAAAAGTTTGGTTTTGTATGGGCAATCTGGACTCTAACAAATTTACCAACACCCAGCGTAAAAATGACTATCTTTTAAGAAATCAATTTTTCAATTAATAGCTAGATCGCTTTAATACACTCTGAAACGCGAAAAGCCAAGACCTTAGGTTGAAATAACGAAAACTTAAATTTTACCTATAGTCACTCCTGACATAGAAATATTCTATCAGTCAACTCGCAAATTTTAGTATAAAATGTTAAAGTTTTTCAAATTTTTAAGATAAGCTTAAACACTTTAAAATACGCTGAAACATGTAAATCCGAAATCCCAGACTGAAATATTGAATAATAAAAAAGTTTGGTTTTGTATGGGCAATCTGGACTCTAACAAATTTACCAACACCCAGCGTAAAAATGACTATCTTTTAAGAAATCAATTTTTCAATTAATAGTTAAATCGCTTTAATACACTCTAAAAGGCAAAAAGCCAAGATCTTAGGTAGAAATAACGAAAACTTAAATTTTAGCTATAGTCACTCCTGACTTAGAAATAATCTGTCAGTCAACTCGCAAATTTTAGTAAAAAATGTTAAAGTTTTTCAAATTTTTAAGATAAGCTTAAACACTCTAAAATACGCTGAAACATGTAAATCCGAAATGCCAGACTGAAATATTGAATAATAAAAAAGTTTGGTTTTGTATGGGCAATCTGGACTCTAACAAATTTACCAACACCCAGCGTAAAAATGACTATCTTTTAAGAAATCAATTTTACAATTAATAGCTAGATCGCTTTAATACACTCTGAAACGCGAAAAGCCAAGACCTTAGGTTGAAATAACGAAAACTTAAATTTTACCTATAGTCACTCCTGACAGAAATATTCTATCAGTCAACTCGCAAATTTTAGTATAAAATGTTAAAGTTTTTCAAATTTTTAAGATAAGCTTAAACACTCTAAAATACGCTGAAACATGTAAATCCGAAATCCCAGACTGAAATATTGAATAATAAAAAAGTTTGGTTTTGTATGAGCAATCAGGACTCTAACAAATTTACCAACACCCAGCGTAAAAATGACTATCTTTTAAGAAATCAATTTTACAATTAATAGCTAGATCGCTTTAATACACTCTGAAACGCGAAAAGCCAAGACCTTAGGTTGAAATAACGAAAATTTAAATTTTACCTATAGTCACTCCTGACAGAAATATTCTATCAGTCAACTCGCAAATTTTAGTAAAAAATGTTAAAGTTTTTGAAATTTTTAAGATAAGCTTAAACACTCTAAAATACGCTGAAACATGTAAATCCGAAATCTCAGACTGAAATATTGAATAATAAAAAAGTTTGGTTTTGTATGGGCAATCAGGACTCTAACAAATTTACCAACACCCAGCTTAAAAATGACTATCTTTTAAGAAATCAATTTTACAATTAATAGCTAGATCGCTTTAATACACTCTGAAACGCGAAAAGCCAAGACCTTAGGTTGAAATAACGAAAAGTTAAATTTTACCTATAGTCACTCCTGACATAGAAATATTCTATCAGTCAACTCGCAAATTTTAGTATAAAATGTTAGTTTTTCAAATTTTTAAGATAAGCTTAAACACTTTAAAATACGCTGAAACATGTAAATCCGAAATCCCAGACTGAAATATTGAATTATAAAAAGTTTGGTTTTGTATGGGCAATCTGGACTCTAACAAATTTACCAACACCCAGCGTAAAAATGACTATCTTTTAAGAAATCAATTTTTCAATTAATAGCTAGATCGCTTTAATACACTCTGAAACGCGAAAAGCCAAGACCTTAGGTTGAAATAACGAAAACTTAAATTTTACCTATAGTCACTCCTGACATAGACATATTCTATCAGTCAACTCGCAAATTTTAGTATAAAATGTTAAAGTTTTTCAAATTTTTAAGATAAGCTTAAACACTTTAAAATACGCTGAAACATGTAAATCCGAAATCCCAGACTGAAATATTGAATAATAAAAAAGTTTGGTTTTGTATGGGCAATCTGGACTCTAACAAATTTACCAACACCCAGCGTAAAAATGACTATCTTTTAAGAAATCAATTTTACAATTAATAGCTAGATCGCTTTAATACACTCTGAAACGCGAAAAGCCAAGACCTTAGGTTGAAATAACGAAAACTTAAATTTTACCTATAGTCACTCCTGACAGAAATATTCTATCAGTCAACTCGCAAATTTTAGTAAAAAATGTTAAAGTTTTTCAAATTTTTAAGATAAGCTTAAACACTCTAAAATACGCTGAAACATGTAAATCCGAAATCCCAGACTGAAATATTGAATAATAAAAAAGTTTGGTTTTGTATGGGCAATCTGGACTCTAACAAATTTACCAATACCCAGCGTAAAAATGACTATCTTTTAAGAAATCAATTTTACAATTAATAGCTAGATCGCTTTAATACACTCTGAAACGCGAAAAGCCAAGACCTTAGGTTGAAATAATGAAAACTTAAATTTTACCTATAGTCACTCCTGACATAGAAATATTCTATCAGTCAACTCGCAAATTTTAGTAAAAAATGTTAAAGTTTTTCAAATTTTTAAGATAAGCTTAAACACTCTAAAATACGCTGAAACATGTAAATCCGAAATCCCAGACTGAAATATTGAATAATAAAAAAGTTTGGTTTTGTATGGGCAATCAGGACTCTAACAAATTTACCAACACCCAGCGTAAAAATGACTATCTTTTAAGAAATCAATTTTTCAATTATTAGTTAAATCGCTTTAATACACTCTAAAAGGCAAAAAGCCAAGATCTTAGGTAGAAATAACGAAAACTTAAATTTTAGCTATAGTCACTCCTGACTTAGAAATAATCTGTCAGTCAACTCGCAAATTTTAGTAAAAAATGTTAAAGTTTTTCAAATTTTTAAGATAAGCTTAAACACTCTAAAATACGCTGAAACATGTAAATCCGAAATGCCAGACTGAAATATTGAATAATAAAAAAGTTTGGTTTTGTATGGGCAATCTGGACTCTAACAAATTTACCAACACCCAGCGTAAAAATGACTATCTTTTAAGAAATCAATTTTACAATTAATAGCTAGATCGCTTTAATACACTCTGAAACGCGAAAAGCCAAGACCTTAGGTTGAAATAACGAAAACTTAAATTTTACCTATAGTCACTCCTGACAGAAATATTCTATCAGTCAACTCGCAAATTTTAGTATAAAATGTTAAAGTTTTTCAAATTTTTAAGATAAGCTTAAACACTCTAAAATACGCTGAAACATGTAAATCCGAAATCCCAGACTGAAATATTGAATAATAAAAAAGTTTGGTTTTGTATGAGCAATCAGGACTCTAACAAATTTACCAACACCCAGCGTAAAAATGACTATCTTTTAAGAAATCAATTTTACAATTAATAGCTAGATCGCTTTAATACACTCTGAAACGCGAAAAGCCAAGACCTTAGGTTGAAATAACGAAAATTTAAATTTTACCTATAGTCACTCCTGACAGAAATATTCTATCAGTCAACTCGCAAATTTTAGTAAAAAATGTTAAAGTTTTTCAAATTTTTAAGATAAGCTTAAACACTCTAAAATACGCTGAAACATGTAAATCCAAAGTCCCAGACTGAAATATTGAATAATAAAAAAGTTTGGTTTTGTATGGGCAATCTGGACTCTAACAAATTTACCAACACCCAGCGTAAAAATGACTATCTTTTAAGAAATCAATTTTACAATTAATAGCTAGATCGCTTTAATACACTCTGAAACGCGCAAAGCCAAGACCTTAGGTTGAAATAACGAAAACTTAAATTTTACCTATAGTCACTCCTGACATAGAAATATTCTATCAGTCAACTCGCAAATTTTGGTAAAAAATGTTAAAGTTTTTCAAATTTTTAAGATAAGCTTAAACACTCTAAAATACGCTGAAACATGTAAATCCGAAATCCCAGACTGAAATATTGAATAATAAAAAAGTTTTGTTTTGTATGGGCAATCTGGACTCTAACAAATTTACCAACACCCAGCGTAAAAATGACTATCTTTTAAGAAATCAATTTTACAATTAATAGCTAGATTGCTTTAATACACTCTGAAACGCGAAAAGCCAAGACCTTAGGTTGAAATAACGAAAACGTAAATTTTACCTATAGTCACTCCTGACATAGAAATATTCTATCATTCAACTCGCAAATTTTAGTATAAAATGTTTAAGTTTTTCAAATTTTTAAGATAAGCTTAAACACTCTAAAATACGGTGAAACATGGAAATCCGAAATCCCAGACTAAAATATTGAATAATAAAAAAGTTTGGTTTTGTATGGGCAATCTGGACTCTAACAAATTTACTAACACCCAGCGTAAAAATGACTATCTTTTAAGAAATCAATTTTTCAATTAATAGCTAGATCGCTTTAATACACTCTGAAACGCGAAAAGCCAAGACCTTAGTTTGAAATAACGAAAACTTAAATTTTACCTATAGTCACTCCTGACAGAAATATTCTATCAGTCAACTCGCAAATTTTAGTAAAAAATGTTAGTTTTTCAAATTTTTAAGATAAGCTTAAACACTCTAAAATACGCTGAAACATGTAAATCCGAAGTCCCAGACTGAAATATTGAATAATTAAAAAGTTTGGTTTTGTATGGGCAATCTGGACTCTAACAAATTTACCAACACCCAGCGTAAAAATGACTATCTTTTAAGAAATCAATTTTACAATTAATAGCTAGATTGCTTTAATACACTCTGAAACGCGAAAAGCCAAGACCTTAGGTTGAAATAACGAAAACGTAAATTTTACCTATAGTCACTCCTGACATAGAAATATTCTATCAGTCAACTCGCAAATTTTAGTATAAAATGTTTAAGTTTTTCAAATTTTTAAGATAAGCTTAAACACTCTAAAATACGGTGAAACATGGAAATCCGAAATCCCAGACTAAAATATTGAATTATAAAAAAGTTTGGTTTTGTATGGGCAATCTGGACTCTAACAAATTTACTAACACCCAGCGTAAAAATGACTATCTTTTAAGAAATCAATTTTTCAATTAATAGCTAGATCGCTTTAATACACTCTGAAACGCGAAAAGAAAAGACCTTAGGTTGAAATAACAAAAACTTAAATTTTACCTATAGTCACTCCTGACAGAAATATTCTATCAGTCAACTCGCAAATTTTAGTAAAAAATGTTAAATATTTTGAATTTTTTAAGATAAGCTTAAACACTCTAAAATACGCTGAAACATGTAAATCCGAAATCCCAGACTGAAATATTGAATAATAAAAAAGTTTGGTTTTGTATGGGCAATCAGGACTCTAACAAATTTACCAACACCCAGCGTAAAAATGACTATCTTTTAAGAAATCAATTTTACAATTAATAGCTAGATCGCTTTAATACACTCTGAAACGCGAAAAGCCAAGACCTTAGGTTGAAATAACGAAAACTTAAATTTTACCTATAGTCACTCCTGACATAGAAATATTCTATCAGTCAACTCGCAAATTTTAGTATAAAATGTTAAAGTTTTTCAAATTTTTAAGATAAGCTTAAACACTCTAAAATACGCTGAAACATGTAAATTCGAAATCCCAGACTGAAATATTGAATAATAAAAAAGTTTGGTTTTGTATGGGCAATCTGGACTCTAACAAATTTACCAATACCCAGCGTAAATATGACTATCTTTTAAGAAATCAATTTTTCAATTAATAGCTAGATCGCTTTAATACACTCTGAAACGCGAAAAGCCAAGACCTTAGGTTGAAATAACGAAAACTTAAATTTTACCTATAGTCACTCCTGACAGAAATATTCTATCAGTCAACTGTAATAAATGTTAAAGTTTTTCAAATTTTTAAGATAAGCTTAAACACTCTAAAATACGCTGAAACATGTAAATCCGAAATCCCAGACTGAAATATTGAATAATAAAAAAGTTTGGTTTTGTATGGGCAATCTGGACTCTAACAAATTTACTAACACCCAGCGTAAAAATGACTATCTTTTAAGAAATCAATTTTTCAATTAATAGTCAGATCGCTTTAATACACTCTGAAACGCGAAAAGCCAAGACCTTAGGTTGAAATAACAAAAACTTAAATTTTACCTATAGTCACTCCTGACAGAAATATTCTATCAGTCAACTCGCAAATTTTAGTAAAAAATGTTAAATATTTTGAATTTTTTAAGATAAGCTTAAACACTCTAAAATACGCTGAAACATGTAAATCCGAAATCCCAGACTGAAATATTGAATAATAAAAAAGTTTGGTTTTGTATGGGCAATCAGGACTCTAACAAATTTACCAACACCCAGCGTAAAAATGACTATCTTTTAAGAAATCAATTTTACAATTAATAGCTAGATCGCTTTAATACACTCTGAAACGCGAAAAGCCAAGACCTTAGGTTGAAATAACGAAAACTTAAATTTTACCTATAGTCACTCCTGACATAGAAATATTCTATCAGTCAACTCGCAAATTTTAGTATAAAATGTTAAAGTTTTTCAAATTTTTAAGATAAGCTTAAACACTTTAAAATACGCTGAAACATGTAAATCCGAAATCCCAGACTGAAATAATGAATAATAAAAAAGTTTGGTTTTGTATGGGCTATCTGGACTCTAACAAATTTACCAACACCCAGCGTAAAAATGACTATCTTTTAAGAAATCAATTTTACAATTAATAGCTAGATCGCTTTAATACACTCTGAAACGCGAAAAGCCAAGACCTTAGGTTGAAATAACGAAAACTTAAATTTTACCTATAGTCACTCCTGACAGAAATATTCTATCAGTCAACTCGCAAATTTTAGTAAAAAATGTTAAAGTTTTTCAAATTTTTAAGATAAGCTTAAACACTCTAAAATACGCTGAAACATGTAAATCCGAAATCCCAGACTGAAATATTGAATAATAAAAAAGTTTGGTTTCGTATGGGCAATCTGGACTCTAACAAATTTACCAATACCCAGCGTAAAAATGACTATCTTTTAAGAAATCAATTTTTCAATTAATAGCTAGATCGCTTTAATACACTCTGAAACGCGAAAAGCCAAGACCTTAGGTTGAAATAACGAAAACTTAAATTTTACCTATAGTCACTCCTGACAGAAATATTCTATTAGTCAACTGTAATAAATGTTAAAGTTTTTCAAATTTCTAAGATAAGCTTAAACACTCTAAAATACGCTGAAACATGTAAATCCGAAATCCCAGACTGAAATATTGAATAATAAAAAAGTTTGGTTTTGTATGGGCAATCTGGACTCTAACAAATTTACCAACACCCAGCGAAAAAATGACTATCTTTTAAGAAATCAATTTTACAATTAATAGCTAGATCGCTTTAATACACTCTGAAACGCGAAAAGCCAAGACCTTAGGTTGAAATAACGAAAACTTAAATTTTACCTATAGTCACTCCTGACAGAAATATTCTATCAGTCAACTCGCAAATTTTAGTAAAAAATGTTAAAGTTTTTCAAATTTTTAAGATAAGCTTAAACACTCTAAAATACGCTGAAACATGTAAATCCGAAATCCCAGACTGAAATATTGAATAATAAAAAAGTTTGGTTTTGTATGGGCAATCTGGACTCTAACAAATTTACCAATACCCAGCGTAAAAATGACTATCTTTTAAGAAATCAATTTTTCAATTAATAGCTAGATCGCTTTAATACACTCTGAAACGCGAAAAGCCAAGACCTTAGGTTGAAATAACGAAAACTTAAATTTTACCTATAGTCACTCCTGACAGAAATATTCTATCAGTCAACTGTAATAAATGTTAAAGTTTTTCAAATTTTTAAGATAAGCTTAAACACTCTAAAATATGCTGAAACATGTAAATCCGAAATCCCAGACTGAAATATTGAATAATAAAAAAGTTTGGTTTTGTATGGGCAATCTGGACTCTAACAAATTTACTAACACCCAGCGTAAAAATGACTATCTTTTAAGAAATCAATTTTTCAATTAATAGCTAGATCGCTTTAATACACTCTGAAACGCGAAAAGCCAAGACCTTAGGTTGAAATAACAAAAACTTAAATTTTACCTATAGTCACTCCTGACAGAAATATTCTATCAGTCAACTCGCAAATTTTAGTAAAAAATGTTAAATATTTTGAAATTTTTAAGATAAGCTTAAACACTCTAAAATACGCTGAAACATGTAAATCCGAAATCCCAGACTGAAATATTGAATAATAAAAAAGTTTGGTTTTGTATGGGCAATCAGGACTCTAACAAATTTACCAACACCCAGCGTAAAAATGACTATCTTTTAAGAAATCAATTTTACAATTAATAGCTAGATCGCTTTAATACACTCTGAAACGCGAAAAGCCAAGACCTTAGGTTGAAATAACGAAAACTTAAATTTTACCTATAGTCACTCCTGACATAGAAATATTCTATCAGTCAACTCGCAAATTTTAGTATAAAATGTTAAAGTTTTTCAAATTTTTAAGATAAGCTTAAACTCTTTAAAATACGCTGAAACATGTAAATCCGAAATCCCAGACTGAAATATTGAATAATAAAAAAGTTTGGTTTTGTATGGGCTATCTGGACTCTAACAAATTTACCAACACCCAGCGTAAAAATGACTATCTTTTAAGAAATCAATTTTACAATTAATAGCTAGATCGCTTTAATACACTCTGAAACGCGAAAAGCCAAGACCTTAGGTTGAAATAACGAAAACTTAAATTTTACCTATAGTCACTCCTGACAGAAATATTCTATCAGTCAACTCGCAAATTTTAGTAAAAAATGTTAAAGTTTTTCAAATTTTTAAGATAAGCTTAAACACTCTAAAATACGCTGAAACATGTAAATCCGAAATCCCAGACTGAAATATTGAATAATAAAAAAGTTTGGTTTCGTATGGGCAATCTGGACTCTAACAAATTTACCAATACCCAGCGTAAAAATGACTATCTTTTAAGAAATCAATTTTTCAATTAATAGCTAGATCGCTTTAATACACTCTGAAACGCGAAAAGCCAAGACCTTAGGTTGAAATAACGAAAACTTAAATTTTACCTATAGTCACTCCTGACAGAAATATTCTATTAGTCAACTGTAATAAATGTTAAAGTTTTTCAAATTTCTAAGATAAGCTTAAACACTCTAAAATACGCTGAAACATGTAAATCCGAAATCCCAGACTGAAATATTGAATAATAAAAAAGTTTGGTTTTGTATGGGCAATCTGGACTCTAACAAATTTACCAACACCCAGCGAAAAAATGACTATCTTTTAAGAAATCAATTTTACAATTAATAGCTAGATCGCTTTAATACACTCTGAAACGCGAAAAGCCAAGACCTTAGGTTGAAATAACGAAAACTTAAATTTTACCTATAGTCACTCCTGACAGAAATATTCTATCAGTCAACTCGCAAATTTTAGTAAAAAATGTTAAAGTTTTTCAAATTTTTAAGATAAGCTTAAACACTCTAAAATACGCTGAAACATGTAAATCCGAAATCCCAGACTGAAATATTGAATAATAAAAAAGTTTGGTTTTGTATGGGCAATCTGGACTCTAACAAATTTACCAATACCCAGCGTAAAAATGACTATCTTTTAAGAAATCAATTTTTCAATTAATAGCTAGATCGCTTTAATACACTCTGAAACGCGAAAAGCCAAGACCTTAGGTTGAAATAACGAAAACTTAAATTTTACCTATAGTCACTCCTGACAGAAATATTCTATCAGTCAACTGTAATAAATGTTAAAGTTTTTCAAATTTTTAAGATAAGCTTAAACACTCTAAAATACGCTGAAACATGTAAATCCGAAATCCCAGACTGAAATATTGAATAATAAAAAAGTTTGGTTTTGTATGGGCAATCTGGACTCTAACAAATTTACTAACACCCAGCGTAAAAATGACTATCTTTTAAGAAATCAATTTTTCAATTAATAGCTAGATCGCTTTAATACACTCTGAAACGCGAAAAGCCAAGACCTTAGGTTGAAATAACAAAAACTTAAATTTTACCTATAGTCACTCCTGACAGAAATATTCTATCAGTCAACTCGCAAATTTTAGTAAAAAATGTTAAATATTTTGAAATTTTTAAGATAAGCTTAAACACTCTAAAATACGCTGAAACATGTAAATCCGAAATCCCAGACTGAAATATTGAATAATAAAAAAGTTTGGTTTTGTATGGGCAATCAGGACTCTAACAAATTTACCAACACCCAGCGTAAAAATGACTATCTTTTAAGAAATCAATTTTACAATTAATAGCTAGATCGCTTTAATACACTCTGAAACGCGAAAAGCCAAGACCTTAGGTTGAAATAACGAAAACTTAAATTTTACCTATAGTCACTCCTGACATAGAAATATTCTATCAGTCAACTCGCAAATTTTAGTATAAAATGTTAAAGTTTTTCAAATTTTTAAGATAAGCTTAAACACTTTAAAATACGCTGAAACATGTAAATCCGAAATCCCAGACTGAAATATTGAATAATAAAAAAGTTTGGTTTTGTATGGGCTATCTGGACTCTAACAAATTTACCAACACCCAGCGTAAAAATGACTATCTTTTAAGAAATCAATTTTACAATTAATAGCTAGATCGCTTTAATACACTCTGAAACGCGAAAAGCCAAGACCTTAGGTTGAAATAACGAAAACTTAAATTTTACCTATAGTCACTCCTGACAGAAATATTCTATCAGTCAACTCGCAAATTTTAGTAAAAAATGTTAAAGTTTTTCAAATTTTTAAGATAAGCTTAAACACTCTAAAATACGCTGAAACATGTAAATCCGAAATCCCAGACTGAAATATTGAATAATAAAAAAGTTTGGTTTCGTATGGGCAATCTGGACTCTAACAAATTTACCAATACCCAGCGTAAAAATGACTATCTTTTAAGAAATCAATTTTTCAATTAATAGCTAGATCGCTTTAATACACTCTGAAACGCGAAAAGCCAAGACCTTAGGTTGAAATAACGAAAACTTAAATTTTACCTATAGTCAAAACATAGTCCTGACAGAAATATTCTATTAGTCAACTGTAATAAATGTTAAAGTTTTTCAAATTTCTAAGATAAGCTTAAACACTCTAAAATACGCTGAAACATGTAAATCCGAAATCCCAGACTGAAATATTGAATAATAAAAAAGTTTGGTTTTGTATGGGCAATCTGGACTCTAACAAATTTACCAACACCCAGCGAAAAAATGACTATCTTTTAAGAAATCAATTTTACAATTAATAGCTAGATCGCTTTAATACACTCTGAAACGCGCAAAGCCAAGACCTTAGGTTGAAATAACGAAAACTTAAATTTTACCTATAGTCACTCCTGACATAGAAATATTCTATCAGTCAACTCGCAAATTTTAGTAAAAAATGTTAAAGTTTTTCAAATTTTTAAGATAAGCTTAAACACTCTAAAATACGCTGAAACATGTAAATCCGAAATCCCAGACTGAAATATTGAATAATAAAAAAGTTTGGTTTTGTATGGGCAATCTGGACTCTAACAAATTTACCAACACCCAGCGTAAAAATGACTATCTTTTAAGAAATCAATTTTACAATTAATAGCTAGATTGCTTTAATACACTCTGAAACGCGAAAAGCCAAGACCTTAGGTTGAAATAACGAAAACGTAAATTTTACCTATAGTCACTCCTGACATAGAAATATTCTATCAGTCAACTCGCAAATTTTAGTATAAAATGTCTAAGTTTTTCAAATTTTTAAGATAAGCTTAAACACTCTAAAATACGGTGAAACATGGAAATCCGAAATCCCAGACTAAAATATTGAATTATAAAAAAGTTTGGTTTTGTATGGGCAATCTGGACTTTAACAAATTTACCAACACCCAGCGTAAAAATGACTATCTTTTAAGAAATCAATTTTTCAATTAATAGCTAGATCGCTTTAATACACTCTGAAACGCGAAAAGCCAAGACCTTAGGTTGAAATAACGAAAACTTAAATTTTACCTATAGTCACTCCTGACATAGAAATATTCTATCAGTCAACTCGCAAATTTTAGTATAAAATGTTAAAGTTTTTCAAATTTTTAAGATAAGCTTAAACACTTTAAAATACGCTGAAACATGTAAATCCGAAATCCCAGACTGAAATATTGAATAATAAAAAAGTTTGGTTTTGTATGGGCAATCAGGACTCTAACAAATTTACCAACACCCAGCGTAAAAATGACTATCTTTTAAGAAATCAATTTTACAATTAATAGCTAGATCGCTTTAATACACTCTGAAACGCGAAAAGCCAAGACCTTAGGTTGAAATAACGAAAACTTAAGTTTTACCTATAGTCACAATTGTTAAAGTCCCCAAGGTCATCGCAATTCCCCCCACCACTTTCCTTATACCTAGGCCACCCGTAGCCGTACGGTCAGTTGCTCTGCGACTGTCGTGGGGTGCACACTGGTGTTGGCACTCTGCTGTACGGTTATAAGTTAAATTTTAGGATTTATCATGTACAACAATACAAACTTAGCAAATTATAACATTTTAGCCAGTTCAATTTACCACACTTACACTTATTTGGCGAAAACATAAAACTGTTGAACCATGAGTAAATTTTTCCAAGTGTTGGTTCAAACCTGGGGGTACGTCTGTTGAGATGAAAACTTTAACTCTGATCGTACGAAGAGTAAATATTTCTAAGTGTTTGCTCAAACCTTTAGGTAGCTCAACGCACGGGGACGGGCTGTGAGCCGGCTATGAGCGGGGCCGCCTTATATCTCCACCGGGCTACCACACCCAGGGGCGTCATCGGTGGCGCAGGGGTGGGGGTGCTACCAGGGGCGCAGGGTTGGGGGCGCCACTGGGGCGCAGGGGTGAGAGCGGGGATTACCGTCTCTATTGATGTAAGTATTTTACAAGTTTTCAGCTCAAGGTCACTACACTTTAACTCTGGACCAACATAGGCTAAATATTTCAGAATTTTTCCCTCAAGGTCACCACACTTTAACTCTAGCACGTCGGTTATCGTACCAGAGGTTCTCAATAACCTAACTTGTAATGTTTAGGGTGGCGTTTGCACGCCACGTGGTATCGTCATGAGTGTCCAGTCCGAATTTTAGGTTAGATTAATTTTACTGTCATCTTTTCTATTTCCAATTCGTTTTGCCTAAGAGTAAGATGTCGCTTTATGAATTTGTATTTCTCTAAGGTTATTGGGGATTGAAAGATTACAATCAATTTATTTAGACGACTCTTCACCTTAGAGTCTACCATAATTTCCACCTTAACTTTTCTTCCTTGCCCCTCACAGCCTTAGCTGTACAGTAGGGTTTCTTCTAGTGCCAACTCGGGCCGAGAGAACAGTGTGTTGACTGTAGGACAGCTCATGGTGAAGTGATGCGATACTCCAGCGTTCAACCTCACCTTCCCCCACCACTGTGACCTTCCCCCACTCCTGCTGTTTCCCACACCGCTTTTCCCTTCACTCATGCACTACCAACAGTCTCTCAGTATTGTGCTGACTTTTGTGAGGGGAAGCCATGTCGCAGGATACTTTGGGTAAGAAACTTAGCCGTGTTAAGACTTTATTAGTTGCACACTGTCCACCACTCAAAGTCAAAAGGGTTTCGCCTTTAGCTAAGTGGCGCAGACTGTTGCGCGGACACCCTAAGTTTTATACCAAACATACTAATGTGAGTTTTACTGATGAAGATTTGTTTAGAATATTGGATGAAATGACTTTTCCTTGCAAAGTTCAGTTAGTTACTCCCATTCCTGACTGTTTAGAGTCTTAGTCTCTCAAGCCGATATACCTAGAGTACACAGAGCCTGACAGTCAGTCGCTCGGTGTCTGTCGTAGGGTGCGCATCGCGTTTGCAGTAATGGTTAAAGTAAGGCAGCTGGGCTAGTTCAAGGTCACCCGAGCGGTGTCACATGACGGTTTAGGCAGAGTCACGTTGCAAGCTTCAAGTTTCCTCAGCACTTTTGCTGTTTCTCGTCTAATTTCGCTCCAAGTCGTCAAGGTCACGGTAACCTGACTAAAACTCGGAGCGTAGTGCGAGAAACAGCAAAAGTGCCAAAAAATTTTAGGTTTCAGCGTGACCTTGACCTTTGTGACATCGATGACGTCATCTTGGTGACGTAAGGGGTGATGACGTCATCAGCACGTCATTTCTGTGACGTCATGGGTGTGACGTCATGAAAGTGACGTCATTGGTGATGACGTCATCGATGACG
Source organism: Neoaliturus tenellus (assembly GCA_030545055.2). Taxonomy (NCBI): domain Eukaryota; kingdom Metazoa; phylum Arthropoda; class Insecta; order Hemiptera; family Cicadellidae; genus Neoaliturus; species Neoaliturus tenellus. Next base: position 258,472,265 of record CM061531.1, read on the forward strand.
TCATCGATGAGGTCATTGACCTCGATGACGTCATCGATGACGTCATCGCTCGGGTGACCTTGAACTGGCCCAAAAGCCTTACTTTTCCACTACTCGAGATACAGGGTTTTGTTGATTTCCCATAAGATTAACATTGGAAACCTATTTTTAGTTTTTCTCCGTAACCTGTTGAGCCAAGTTAAAAATTCAAAATACTAAATTGTTTGTTTTTTTTTAAGCTCTTTTAAATGGTTTCAGTTAAAATTGTTGAATTTTACAAATTAAGGTCCAAAAATGCCAAAAACCCATTTTTGACCCCTTTGAAACCCCATAAAACCCCATTCCCATAACCCGATCATGCTGGTTCGCGAACTCATGAAAATAGACCTGGTCTTACACCTTCATACCAAATTTCATCAAAATCGGAGGTTGCTGTCAAAAGTTATCAGTACCACGGACACATAGATATATATATATATATATATATATATATATATATATATGAAAATGAACGAATGGTGTTTTTGGCTTCTGGGGACCTCAAAACAAAAAAGTAACATGGTCCCGGGCTTAGGTCTTACCATGGCTACTACCGTAATAGCGTATTCCCTATAGGAAAATTCGCTAAAATTTGTATGAACCTTCACTAGGTGGTGGGTAATTAGGATTTGATCAAAAACCCACATGGCAGCAATCCTACATGCTAAATCCCATGGTATTCTCATGGAAAATAAGTGTATAATGGGAGCAAGAGAGATGAAGATAATAAATAAGGTATCTATCTGTTCCTAATCAGCTGATCATCTGTCTTCTGCATATTTGACAAATTTGAAATGTTTATGTTTTGTTATTTGTAAACAAATAATTCCTTTTGCATTGAAACTTTGGATGTCCACTTTTATTACTGTTAAAAGAGTCATTTATTGCAATATAAATATCTATATATATAATTCTGTAAGCGATATTTCTTGAGCAAAATTGTGAGCGTCATACAGATCGCAGAAAGATGGGAGGGGTCTCAAATTAAAGGTCTTGGTCCCATGCACGAGGGAAAACTATCGGCGTGTCCATAATGTTAACAGAAAATGAGAAATCACGTAAAACGTCCTCCATAAAAATTGCATGGGGATTTAAAAAACGTCTGCTTTGTATACATTAAAACATGTGTTATGGTTTAGTTTCAAAATGAGATACAGATGATAACATTGAGTAAAGATAACAAAATAATTCACACCAAGAGAAGCAATCTGTATAATAATTCTGTAAGCGAAATTTCTTGGGCAAAATTGTAAGCGTTTTACAAATCGCATAGGAAGATGGTAGGAGTCTCAAATTAAAGGTTTCGGTCCCATAAAGCGTATCCATAAAGTTACAAGGAAATGAGAAATATAGTAAAACGTCCTCCTTAAGAATAGCATGGGGATTTGAAAAATGTCTTTTTTGTGTACATTGAAACATATGTTTTGGTTTTATTTTAAAACGAGAGACAGATGATAAAATTTAGTAAAGAACTATTCATAGCCAAATGACAAAAATTAACCCTTGAGTGGTAATACTATATAGTAAGACGTTTTGTTGCTTTAAGCTACTAAAAATTCTACTAGGAGAGTTAACTTTACATACTATTACAAATTGCCTGAAGATTTTACTGTTGTTACTATAATTTAAATTGTAAAAAACTAAGCGTGTATGCAAATCATAAAATGCTCTCTGATCGTTGATAGAGATGCAATGGGCGATGAATTGTGGTTTGAGTAACACCTACATTATTTTCATTGTTTTGGTCTTATTTTAAGACGAAAAGTGACAAATGATCATATTGAATGACGATGACACATTAATTGATACGGTACTTAAGGTGTATCAGTCGGTGAAGTTTTGGTATTCTGTTAGCTGAATTTTCCGACAAAACCTTTTAGTCATTTCATAGATTGTAGGATTATAGAAGACGAGTTAAAATTAAAGACGTTTGTCCTACATACTAGAGGAAAGTGCAGCAGGTAAAAAAATTTACAACAAAATGGGAAATATATAAGAATGACCACAGGTTCTCCTTAAAGATTCTCCATGTAGTGATTTAAAAAAAAATCTGCTTTGTTTACACAAAATTAAGAGTTTTGATTAGGAGGGATGAATATTCACAGCAAATGAAGATGCACTTTGAGGTGCTGTGTTTAAATTTTGTGACTAAAACATCAAAAAAAATCTGACATAAGTAAAAAAATCAATGTTTTTTATTGTAGCTTTTCTATGTTATATTAAAAAGTTGTCACAGCTCAATTAAGGGACTGCGATTTCTTTAAAAACTTATTTTTCATAGATCGACATGAGTTTAACAACAGACAAAATAGAGCATTTACAAACTGGTGACCTAAGAGTACAGGATTGATAAGAGTGCTTGGGGGCGAATGGTGTGTTTAAACGGCATTGTTAAAATATCATATACCTCAAATTAAAATTGAATTTTCTGGAAACCTTCGTTGTGGAAGAAATGGTTCATACTCTATGGTTCATACTATTTTAATTTTATGATTAGAGGCTTTTGCCCCTATGAGCCACTAGTTATATATAAATTATTAAATAAAAATAATTTACTCAGAAATATAATGCTATTAAATATATTATATTTCCTTGTAAAGATTATTAATTATATAAGATAGCCAAAAAGTTCTTTGATGTTGAAACAATAATTCTTTGGAAATTCGCTGAGTACGCAGGTCTGCTGCGACGGGGGTATCTAATGTATTCCTCTCCGTTTGTGAGAAACTCACCTACAGCAATTCCAGGGAATAGTGACTTTTCAAACAATATTTATGTTGATTATGCAATGACAAATTTAAAGCTAGAGTCTGGGAGGAGTATTTTATCTACAAGCATTTTAATAAATTAATTACACAGGAATTTTGACTTATATTAAATGAATTAAAATCAATAAACTGTCATGAATAAAAAACATAAGCCAGAATAAAACATGTTTTTATTTTTTTTATTACAGTTTATAGGATATTAAGTTAACAGAATAAGAAAGAAAAAAAAAACACAAAATCGAATAGATATGACTTCATTTAGGGTTGGAATATAGACGATTATAACATAATCTATCATCAACGGCTCAATGTTTGCTTGCCTATTAATGGTACAACAACATCAGTTGCTTCTATTGGTTAGGTATAATTGAAGTCATGTTAGCTTTAATTCAAATTCAAATTTATTTATTCCATGAATAAATACAAAACTGCACTACAAAAAGGTTACAAAATGGAATTAATTCAAACATGGACTTCTCGTCTGTGTGTGGGAATGGATTGTGACATTAACTAAGAATATCTAATAGAGGTAAAAGGAGTTTCAATGACATTGTTCCTTTTTGTTTTGACCCGACAAAAAGGAAAAACCTAAGATGTTTTTTGTATAAAGCTTGACTAATGTTAAGAAATAAGAAAGTGAGAAATCACAATAATTTAGTTAATCAAGGAAATTATTGTAGAACAAATTAAACATTTTCTAAAACCGAAAAGGAAAACTTAAGTGATATTGTGTTTTATTTTACTTGACTTATATCGATTTGAGGGTCTGCATTTTCAACTAGAATAAACTAACATTACACTAAACTACACTTCAGAAAATATATTTTAAAAATTCAAAAACATTAAAACTAAAGTCATTTAGTTATTCCAAAACTTAATGATATTGGTATGTAATCAATATTAAGTTTAACAATATCTCATAATCTTTTGTTCTAAAATATTTTTGTATGTTATATGAACAATACAATAATAATCTATATATATAATTCTGTAAGCGATATTTCTTGAGCAAAATTGTGAGCGTCATACAAATCGCAGAAAGATGGGAGGGGTCTCAAATTAAAGGTCTCGGTCCCATGCACGAGGGAAAACTATCGGCGTGTCCATAATGTTAACAGGAAATGAGAAATCACGTAAAACGTCCTAAATAAGAGTAGCATGGGGATTTAAAAAAACGTCTGCTTTGTATACATCAAAACATGTGTTATGGTTTAATTTCAAAATGAGCCACAGATGATAACGTTGAGTGAAGATAACAAAATAATTCACACCAAGAGAAGCAATCTACATAATAATTCTGTAAGCGAAATTTCTTGGGCAAAATTGTGAGCGTTTTACAAATTGCAGAAAGATGGTAGGAGTCTCAAATTAAAGGTTTCGGTCCCATAAAGCGTATCCATAAAGTTACAAGGAAATGAGAAATATAGTAAAACGTCCTCCTTAAGATGGGGATTCGAAAAAAAATGCCTTCTTTGTGTACATTGAAACATATGTTTTGGTTTTATTTTAAAACTAGAGACAGATTATAAAATTGAGTAAAGAACTATTCATAGTCAAATGACAAAAATTAAGCCTAGAGTGGTATTACTATGATAAGACGTTTTGTTAGTTTGAGCTACTAAGAATTCTACTAGGAGAGTTAACCTTACATACCATTACAAATTGATTGCTGATTTTACTGTTGTGACTATAATTTAAATTGTAAAAAAAAAAAAAAAAAAAAAAAAAAAAAAAAAAAAAAAACTGAGCCTGTATGCAAATTATAAAATGCTTTCTGATCGTTAATAGAGATGCAATGGGCGATGAATTGTGGTTTGAGAAACACCTACATTATTTCCATTGTTTTGGTTTTATTTTAAGTCAAAAAGTGTCAAATCCTATACTATAATACGAGCAATGTCTGAAGGGATGTGTGTTCCACGATCTCGAAATCTAGCGGTTAGATGTTTCTTAAACTTTGCATTTAAGAGTGTTTTGGTCAAAAATAAGTTTAGAAATTGCCTCAATCCCAGAAAAAATCGAATTTTGTCCAAATTTAAGTTTTAAAATCATAATTTTTAACATTGGTCTTATGGGTTGCTATTTTGGTAACGAAATAATAACTAAAAGTAAACAAAAATAAAGGAAAATTAATTGTAATCAGTTTTTTACAGCTGTTATCTGTATAGAGTCTAATAGATTTAATAGCTTGATTACCATGACACTATAACAAAGGTGAATTAAAACCAACGAGCAAGGCTCGGTTAACCTGGTACTGATCATATTGAATGACGATGACACATCAGTCGACGATGAAAGTGTATCAGTCAGTGAAGTTTTGGTATTCTCTTAGTTGAATTTTCCGAGAAACCTTTTAGTCATTTCATAGATTGTATGATTATAGGAGACGAGTTAAAATCATAGACGTTTTTCCTACATACTAGAGGAAAATGCAGCAGGTAAAAAACTTTACAACAAAATGGGAAATATATAAGAATGATTATTTTCTGAAAGGTTCTCCTTGTAGTGATGCTCCATGTAGTAATTTAAAAAAAATCTGCTTTGTTTACACAAAATTAAGAGTTTTGATTAGGAGGGATGAATATTCACAGCAAGTGAAGATACACTTTGAGGTGCTGTGTTAAAATTTTGTGACTAAAACATAAAAAATATAAAAAACTGACAGGAACTAAAAAATCAATGTTTTTTCATTGCCGCTTTTCTATGTTATATTAAAAAGCTGTCACAGCTCAATTAAGGGACTACGATTTTTTTAAAAACTTATTTTCCATAGATCGATATGAGTTTAACAACAGACAAAATAGAGCATTTACAAACTGGTGACATAATAGTACAGGATTGATAAGAGTACTTGGGGGTGAATGGTCTGTTCAAACGGTATTGTTAAAATATTAGGCCTATATACCTCAAATTAAAATTAAATTATCTGGAAACCTTCGTTGTGGAAGAAATGGTAATACGTTATGGTTCATGCTATTTTAATTTTATGGTTAGGGGCTTTTGCCCCTATGAGCCACTAGTATCATACAATATTATATGTGGTTGAATTGTAAGCTGATCGATTGGTATTTGGTACTTCTATATTTAAGTATGATCATTCTAATATTTGGCTATGTCAAACAATGAAGAGACTAATAATGTTTCATGATTATTATTAATTATGATTATTAAGATTATTATTTCATAGGGGAGGGTTGCCGTTATTGGACCGTATCCACAATAAACATTTTTATTTTCGAATTTCTAAGCATAAATTTTATACTAAAGAATCAATTGTTTAAAAATCTTATTTTCTCGTTAAATTTAAAAAAAAAACCAGATTATTACAATAATTAATAAACAAGTGAAACATTTTTTCAAAGTCCTTGTAAACGGTCCAAATTAGGAACCCGGTTGCCTTAGGGATCTGGGAGTTTCCTAGTTTGGACCAGTATGTTAAATTGGACCGCTAACAATACTCATATTGTTCCTAAACATTTTATTGTGAAAATTACACAATATGCTTTTAATTATTTGCATCATTTTGCCATTATAACTTGTGATAGGACATACAAAGGATGAGTGTGAACATCGATTTGTGGGAAAGTAAAAGTGTTTCCTAGATTGGACCGGTGGTCCAATATCGGCAACTGTACATTAAATATAAAAACCTAACCTATCATTATATCCATTTGAGTCCCATAGTTATAACACAGACCATATTACTGCCTGATTAATGTAGATCTTAAGAATACAAGACTCATTGGGAATACCTACATTACAATGATGCAATGAATGGGTAAAAATAGTACTGGAAAGTTCTGAAAACTACACTTATCATGCCGGGTGTCCCAGACCACCCGTACACCCCTTTTAAAATCTACAAAATTGATTAATCACAAAAACAAATTGTCCCATTATCGGTAAACCGGTTGCGCTCTATCCATTAATGATAATTTCAATGTACAGGGTGTACCAGAACTAACCTACCCAGACCGTAAGTCATTAATTTTAAATACGAACCCCTACTTTTTATGGTATTTTTGAATTCTAGACATCATTTTAAGACTACTTTACAATTTAATGTGTATCCCTAATCTTAACGGTTTGGGAAATAATGGAGGTCGAAGTTCGATTTTTCCCATAAGAATAACATAGAGCAAATTGTCATATCCATTAACACTGAAACTTTTACCTTAAACTTAACTGCCCAAAAAAAATATCTTATAACCTCATTTTAGATAATATTTCATTAAAAGATACCGATTTTCACAAAATTAATTTTAGTTTTCTACACATTAAAAAATTTCCATATTGACAAATTCATGGAAAATAAAATAGTTTATAAAAAACTAATTTATGATGCCAAAGTGTTTATAAGAAGAAGCTAAGACATTTTTATGCTAGGCCTGTTTAGTTTAACGGGAAATTTACAGGGATAATGGATGTGAAATTAGTCCATGTTATTCTTATGGGAAAAATAAAACTTCGACCTCCATTATTTCCCAAACCGTTAGGATTAGGGATACAAATTAGAATTAGTCTTAAAATTATATATAGAATTTAAAAAAACCCACAAAAAGTGGGGGTTTGTATTTAAAACTTATAACTTCCGGTCTGGGTAGGTTACTTCTGGTACACCCTGTACTGTACATTGAAATGATCATCAATGGATAGAGCGGAACCAGTTTACCTATAATGGAACAATTTGTTTTTGTAAATAATTGATTTTGTAGATTTTTAAAGGATTGTACGGGTGGTCTGGGACACCCGGTTTAACTCAACGCACAAAGAAAGCACGTGGCTGAAGGTTGGCCAGAAACCCTACTCTTGCGAGTTGAGTTAGCTACCACTTAAAACACTGAATTCCCTGTAGGCATGTAAACTGAGGTGGTCCATTCAAGAAACCGGTCCAATATCGGCAACTCTCCCCTACATTATTTCTTGATTAGTATTAATTTTGGCAACACTCTTTTAGAAAAGAAATTCCTGTTATCTTTGTAAAATCTATTATTACAGGATATTTTTTAAATAAAATGTAAGATCAAAGATAAATTAAGATTTACCATTGTAGATAGGATAACGTAAAACACTGCCTAGCTACATTTTGAGATAAAATTAAAAAAGGCAAATTTACTATCTCAAAATCTTAAAAAAATACACATAACACTTTCACAAACATAAAAAATGTTGTTAAAATATTTTTTAACAAAAGTTCAAACTATATACAGTTACATTGTTTAATATGCAATATTATAGACTACTTTTAAATAAATAAACTAGCGTCGTAAAATCTATATATGTAAGAAAAGCAATGATAAAGAACATATTTTAAAAATAACAAAAGAGCAGGAAAATAGATTTCTTCTACGGCCATTGTTCAGACCGAAATTTCGTCTCCCAAATCCAATCAATGTCATATTTCAGAAAATAATGTTTTGTTGGAAGGGGAGACTTCAGTATTTCGAATATTGACTTTGATAGCAATTTCAGAACATACCTGTTTTAAAAACATTAAAATTAATTTCTAGTATTAATTAATAAATACGTTCATTTTTTATACATTATATGCTTATAGGTTTTGTAATAAAAGTTCCAAATTTTAGTTGATAGGGGATCAAGATCATCGGTTTTAGAGGTAAGTCTAACCATTAAACAATTCTTAAAGTTGAATTTCTCTTAAACGTCATACTCACAGTAAGCTAATGTCTCATAAAAAATTGAAATCCATACAACAATTGAAATCCATAATTGAATGGAACTTAAATTCCTTCATATGATGCCAGTTTTATACATTTTTTAAGGACATTCATAAAATATTTTGATACAATATACAGTTTTGCTTAAACTGCTAGTTAGATATTATAGTCCAGGATCTGACAATACATTCCGTAGGAAAATCGCGTATAGTCAATTTGACTTTTTTACTTGAATATATGTGTCTTAGGAAGTGTTTTGCACTTAGGTGTCATTTTGGCATCTGGTAGGTTTACCCGCTATGACGTCATCAAGATGGCGGAAAGTGATATTTTTTAATTGCGTATATTTCAGATGTTATTTATCGGATTTGGATAAATCTTTTTTTGTTTTAAAGCTCATCAAAAGACCTATCTTTTTTGTATTTACCATTTTCTTATGCACTTATTAGTTTTTCCATAATATTGAAAAAATTGAATTTTAAAAATAATTGTTTGTAACTTTTGCTTATAACTTGTTTACTAGTGAGAAATTGACAATTTTACTTCTTATCAAAATTGTTTGTCTTTTAATGCCCTTTCTAATGATACCACACATGGGGGGATAAATCTTAGAAATAATGCAGAAAAATCGCCTGAAACCCCGATGCGATCGCATCAATTGGTACGTGCCTGAACAATGGTACATGTATCATTTTATTGTTGTACATCTCCCAATAATGTATTCCGACTGTTCAACTAGTTTATAAATACTCTATAATAACCAAAAGTTATTTTTTGTTTATCTAATGTTGTTGCACTTCATATTCACAGGGTGTACAAAAAATATAACAAAACTATGTGTTAAAACTTTAATGAAAAAAATATCATTACATTACCTGAAATGATTTTTATATTATTTACATCATTTTAACTTATATAAATACACTTATTTTATATAAACACATGTAAAACATTTTTAAGCATGTTATTAGTTACTGTGAAAGCAATGCCAATACAGATGTACCCTATTATTCGTCCGTCATCATTTAAATATGTTATACTTTGATAATTTGAAATGAAAAATTTATACCACTGTTTTAGAATTAAAATTTCATGTTTTATTGTGTATTTGAAATAAAAGCCCTATGTTGAATAATTTTATTGTTACATAGTATTATTTTATAACTTAAAATACTAACTAATGTTGTTTCAGAATAAACACACAGAAAGTATTGTTATGAAGTACAGTATTTTTTGTTTATTGAAATGCAAATAACAAACTGTGACTCTTACCACATAGGCCTACTGCTACTATTATCATTCTTCTGGAACGTTACTGCTATATGTATACTGTTCAGTATTACTGTTTAATTAATGGTGAACTTATGTTTGACACTTTTTGACTCTAATCATAATAATTTTAGCACAAAAAATCATCAACACTTCTACATTTATAGATTCTTTGGTACTGAAGTGATATTTTCCACTTGAAATCCAAATTCTAGTGGATCTAATAAATGAAATTCTTCGTCAATGGAATGTTTCTGTAAGTAAAAATGGTAATATGCCCTCAGTAAGTGTTGTCTGGCGCTTCGGCTGGTCGGTGGGAGGTCTCCGATACTGGCGTTTTTTTCATGATAAAAAGTCTATAGGCCTACTGAGTTTGTTAAAATTCTTTGCTTTAGAACCTATTTTTACCTGGACTAAATAAATCTCGGCAGAAACTAAGCTAGATTCAATTTCGGTTGGATTTTGTGAGTTTCCAAAATCCATCAAACGTTTTTTGGATACCACACTCATACGGGCTTTTTCGTGTCAAACTTACTTGTATAATCAGGTCCAGATATATGGGCATATTACCATAGGTACTTACAGAAAGATTACATTGATGTAGAATTTCATTTATTCGATCCACTAGAATTTGGATTTCAAGTGGACAACAACACTTTAGTACCAAAGAAAGAGATGGTTATGTACCCCCTGATGTTTGTTGGAGCATGAAATGTGCTAAGTCGACATGTGTGTGCAAAAAGAACAAAGTTCCATGTTGCACATTGTAAAAATGCAGAAGTGTTGATGATTCTTTATGCAAAAATTATTATGATTAGAATCTAAGAAATGTCAAACATAAGTTCAGCATTAGTTAAACAGTAATATATTGAACAGTATACATATAGCAGTAAGGGGCGAACCCAACATTCAATTTGGGGGGGGGGGATTTTTTTGCAGAGGGGTAACACGGGGGGGTATGGAATACCCCCCAAGAACATGGCGGGTCCGGGGGGCCTCCCACGGAAAATTTTGGAATTTTTTAAGCTAAATGGTTAGTTTTAGTGAATTTCAAATGTTAAAATTTAACTTTATGAAGACCTCTACTCCCTCAGAATTTAAAGTGAAACTAATGGGTTTCAAACATTAAATAAAGGGATCAGACTATTATTTAAACTTTGAATAAATGTATTGACTTTATATTACGATGGCAAATAAATAACATTCAGGCGAAGGACGGTAAAAAGTTATAGTGTAAAGTTTAAAAACACAGTGAGTAATACATTACTCTTCAAGAGGTATATAATATTTTATCAACAGGACACAGAATACAGTATCAGAGTTATTTATGTTATAAAGATAATATATAATTATCTTTATACTGTAACACAATAAATAATGTATTTCATTTCTAAAACTAAAATGACCTATTTTGGATGTAATATTACTGTTTAATCATTTTGCATTGTGCAATTAACTATTATTCTTTATAATAAGTTGGCCTTTATATCTGTTTATAGAAGTCTGGCGTATAAAATTAATATTTTAACCATTTGTCATATAATATTTTTATTTATTTTTAGCTTATTTTTTATTCTCTAACATTTTGGGGGGAGGATATATCCCCTTTATCCCCCCCTGGTTTCCCCCTGATAGCAGTAACATTCAAAAAGAATTATAATAGTAGCAGTAGGCCTATGTGGTAAGAGTCGAAGTTTGTTATTTGCATTTCAACGAACAAAAAATACCGTACTTCATAACAATACTTTCAGTGTGTTTATTCTGAAACAACATTTTAGTTTTAAGTTTAAGTCATACTAAACAATAAAAATTATTCAACATAGAGCTTTTATTTCGAATACACAGTAAAACAAGAAATGTTAATTCTAAAACAGTGCTATAAATTTTTAATTTAAAATTATTTCTGATAGTATAAACAAAAATATAACATAATTAAACTACGACGGACGAATAATCGCGTACATCTGTATTGGCATTGCTTTCACTGTTAAATAACTAATAATATTCTTAAAAATGTTATGTGTTTATATAAGTTAAACTGATGTAAATAGTATAAAAATCATTTCAGATAATGTAATGATATTTTGTTCATTAAAAATTTAACACTTAGTTTTGTTATACTTTTGTACACCCTGTGAATATGAAGTGCAAGAACATTAGATAAACAAAAAATAACTTTTGGTTATTATAGAGTATTTATAAACTAGTTGAACAGACGAAATACATTATTGGTAGATGTACAACAATAAAATGATACATGTACCATTGTTCAGGCACGTACCAATTGATGCGATCTCATCGGGGTTTCGGGAGTTTTTCTGCATTATTCCTAGGATTTATACCCCCATGTGTGGTATCATTAGAAAGTGTATGAAAAGCCAAACAATTTTGATAAGAAGTAAAATTGTCAATTTCTCACTAGTAAACAAGTTATAAGCAAAAATTTACAAAAATTTATTTTTAAAATTATATTTTTTCAATATTCTGGAAAAACTAATAAGTGCATAAGAAAACGGTAAATACAAAAAAGATAGGTCTTTTGATCTTTAAAACAAAAAAAGATTTATCCAAATCCGATAAATAACATCTGAAATATACGCAATTAAAAATATCACTTTCCGCCATCTTGATGACGTCATAGCGGGTAAACCTACCAGATGCCGAAATGACACCTAAGTGCAAAACACTTCCTAAGACACATATATTCAAGTAAAAAAGTCAAATTGACTATACGAGATTTTTCTACGGAATGTATTGTCAGATCCAGGACTTTTAGAGGAAAACAAGTAAAGGGGTATCCACATCCTTTAAAAACGATTTACCTAATAGACAAATAGTAGTGTGCTTGTTGCTCGAAATCGAGCAAGTTAGTTTGAGTACTTTCTACTGTTTGCGCTCTTTCAATGTAGTATGTTAATCAGTGTAAAAGTTAATTATTCTGAACATCAGTAGTAATCATCTAAAACCACACCTTTTTAACCACACCAAAACCACACATGTCCTTTAAACAGCTGTAAATTAACTGATGTTTAAATGTTCAACCGAATACCAATGTTATTTTAATATGAAAATTTGTATTTCAGTGATATTTCACCCTCATTTTAAGCCTTACTCCCATCAATTTTTGTGGAAAAACTACAGATCAAACGACACGAAAAACATCAAAATCGGTTGAAAATTGTTAGAGGAGCTCCTTTTACAAAAATACCAGTTGGCGTATTAAATAAGTATGGATATAAAAATATATTTTTAAAACTGAAATATACAGTGAATTTAATAATCTTCAATCACAATAAGAATATTACTGTTAATCAATATCTTTTTGGAGCTATAAGTTTTTTGTGAACCCAACACAGATTAATATGAGCTGCCAAACTTCTTGCAGCAGTTCACCACGTGAGGTAATTACAGTAGTCTGAATGGCTGAGCCTCAATGGCTAATATCCAACATACGCTCCAACAGCTCCAGATTCATCCAATGAAAAGAGCAGACGAAAGCTTCACAATTAACTCAATATACAGGTGGACAGTTCACTACGTTCCATAACCTGAAATAAATCAGTTGAATAATTAATTCACATATGTATCGGTTATTACTTAGCTGACGTAGCGGTGAAAGTCAGTTTCATAATAATTTATAAAGGGTGTCACAAAAAAGTGTGTCTGGCCCTGTCACATAAATGTTAATTTTCAGAAAAAAATCATTTTTTTCCGATGTGAGTTTTCAAATTGGCGGCTATTTTAAAATTTTAAACTCAAATTTTTAAAAAAATGGTAAATTGTGTAAAAAATTGACAAGAGACTAAAAATTGAAAAAATTTTATCTTAATAATAATTCCAAGTTTGTGAAAACTCGAAATTATTAACGGAGTAATTGAGATTTTTCTACAGAAGAACGTTGATTTTGCATGATCCAGTAATCAAAGCGGGGAATGGAATATGTCAGACTTTGTCCTAGTTAGAATTTGTCCTTGTCAGACTTTGTCCTTGTCAGACTTTGTCCTTGTCAGACTTTGTCCTTATCAGACTTTGTCCTTGTCAGACTTTGTCCTTGTCAGACTTTGTCCTTGTCTGACTTTGTCCCAACCGAGCCAGACGAAAGTGTCAGGGTTTGTCCGTGTCTGACTTTGGTAGCTTCCAAATCAAAGCAAATTTAGGTTATTATCAAAGAATAACTCAGTTATTTGTTGTCAGATGGCAAACTTGGCATTATTATTTAGATAATTTATACGTCAACTTTACATTTTTGCCTCGTGATAGAATTTGGTGCAATTTATCGTTTTGTAAAAAAAGAGTTAAAAATTTAAAATGGCTGCCATTTTGGAAATACACATAAAAATCATTTGTTTTGAAAATTAAAATTTGCGTGATAAAGGTCCACTCCAAATATGAACTCAATACAATGATCCGCTACGGAAATAAAAATTATTCCGTGTAAAAACAAAATGGTGGATAGCGGCTAATGTAAGCCGAAATCGAAAAAAAGATACACTGAATATTTACGTTTTATTTTGATGTGTATAATACTGTGTAAATCAATTGAGGGTAGGGACCCAAAGACTTCGAATCACTTGGGATCAGAACAAATGAGTCTGCTCTTAGCTAAAGAGTCTCATTTACGTTACAAAGAGGCTTGACCAGTCTGCCGGAAAACGGAAGGGAAAGTCACTTACAGAAGAACTTTGTCATTAACGTTGAATTTCTTGATTTATTTACTGTAAAGAGTTTTGTTCAAGTATTTTATTCGTTTCAAAATAATTGTAAACAAATAAATAAATAAGAACTTAATTGCTATAGGATTGTAAAAATCATATTTTAGACTTTGTTTTTAGTTTGCTTAAAAAAAGTGATTTGGTTATTCAGTACACTTTATTTTGTTACATATTTTCTTTAAGTCTTCCCTACCATTTAATTATTATAAACCAATTGCAGGTTTTATTTGAGCTAATTTACTTAATTTTGTTATGCAGATATATTAAATATGCTTGATTAAATTTCATCGGACATTGCATTGTACGAGTTGAAATGAAAATGTAGGGACACATTAACACAATTAAATTTTTTAAACGAATAGTTGCATTTTTGTATTAAGTATATTATTCCATTTGAAATTCAAATAAAATCAATGAACCATTTTATTTTCAGTTCTTGCTAAATAACAAACGTCTCAAAAACTTCACCTGGTAAGTTTATATGTATGCAAAAGAAAATATTGTCTATTATAGAGAGTAAATAAACAGGAAAGGATCCAAGTTGTCCAATTAGAAAGTTGGTAACAAGGGAGAGAATCGGCGATATTGTCAAGATCATGATTCTTGGTTTTGAACATGAAAGATTGATCTATTCCAATGTGTTGCTAGCTGTTCATGTAAAAAATATGTTTAGCCTTTTACTAGTCCCATAAATTTAAAACCGTACTATGAATACTGTATGTTTGATCTCCACTTTCTACTTCATCGCAAGAACATTTTGTTGATTAAGCACTCAATTTTATGCTTACAGCAAATCGTAGTATTTAGAATACTTGAAAAATTCATAGTAACGTTAAGGGCGCTCTACTCTACACGAATACAAAACGACAAAACAAAGGTTTCCGTAGGAGCCAATAACCCCTTAGTCGCATGATGTAAATGTCAAGGTGTCATTTTAAAGAAATTAAGTCATTAATGATACGTTGGAAATATGATTTTAAAGTCCCTTTTACCTTATGAACCACAGCTCATGAAAAACTACGAAAAAGCAATAATTCAACTGTTGTTTCTGGAGAATAAATAGGTAAACCGTAGCTCTGTCCTTGAACAATCCATAAAAACTCTCTAGACACCTTGAAAAATTATCTGGAAGCCGTAGTTTGTTCCGGCGAAACTCATTCTGAAACTTATTATTTTCGGAATATTCTCTGAAAATGAAATCCATAAAAGTATAAATATAAGTGTTTTGTTTTATCGCCTAAAAATGTGTTCGATAATTTGTTTTGTAGAAAAATTATAAACTATACTGCATGAATAAAATTCTGTGGACTCCAATAATATTGTAAAGCACAGAATTTTGGGGGTCATTTTAGATAGAGACCATGGTCAGGAAGAACCGCAGTAAGATCTCCCCTCACGCATTTCCCGAATTTCCGGAGTCCGGCGGCTTAGTTTCTGGTCTTCATGAATCGGTGAAATCAGGATTTCCTTTCATGCAGCCAGTAAGCCTTTTAAGGACCCGAGCAAATATTTTATTTTCTTCAAAGTACATATTCGTTTGTAATAATAAAAGTTGCCAACCGCCACGATTGAAATACAAATATTTTAAAATTAAATGCTCCATTAAACTCAGATTAAACATTAAAATTTTAATTCCTTAATGAGAAATTGTGGTGTTATCTTCAAGTTATTACTACGAATTTTATTGATAATTACTGGTAATTGATTTACTAGAGAAACCCCCAAACTATTAAATCTGCTGAGAGTATATATTCACAAAATTGTGATAAATTAGTTTTATAGGCACTAGCTAATTGAGTAGCGTGTTATTGTTTTTAACTAGCAAACCAAAATGAATGTTTTAAAATGCATCACCAAAAATAAAAATGAAATTTTGATTAAACAAGTTTTATTCATCATCTGCTTTTAACTTAATACAAAGTAATACCTTCAGAAAAGTTATATAATACTCCTTTACATAACGTTAGCTGAGTGGTTAAAGAGCTCGCCTTTGAATCTGAAGGTTGCCGGTTCGATTCTGAGAAAAGTTATAGTGCTTTTTGATGGTTCGATACTGGAATCACATGTCTTTGGTCATTGGGCTCTTAATTAATGATCCTTAAACAGCTGATATTTGTCAGTAACAAAGCTACACATCATTTGATTCATTACAATCATCACACTCCCCCCCCCCCCTTCAGTCATACTCACCTTAAAATACGCACCACAGAGTGCGTCGGTGTTTCAAATAAAGTCTCTAAAGTCTCTTTATCGACGAATTAAAAAGTAATACTTTACTCTTAAAAAAAACAAAACGTTTAAAATTCAATAATAAGCAAAAACATTGCGCAAGAAAAGACAAACGCTAACTGGCATCGACAGGTCTTCGGGTGGAAGGGGGGTGGGTTAGGGGCTTGAGCGAAGATGTGCCAACACAGTTACCCAAATCTTTGGTAATCCCCCAAATAAAATTGAATTTCGAAGCTGTTTATAAAAGTCCCTACTTAAATAACGCTATTTTTAAACTGGTATTGAATACATAGCTTATAAATCAATAAGATTACTTAAATAATATTTACTTAATGATTACTTCATAATATCGTACGTTATGCTAAATTTATAAAATGCAGTTACAATTTTTTTATAAATACATAAACCCTTGTTTTTTTTTTTAAGTTTGTGCACGAAATGTAAGTGCCACCAAGCAAATAAAAATGTAAGTGGTATTTATTGCTATAAGTCATTTGATTTTCAACCAATTGATTTATCTTTATACAACTCTAGTTTAAATCACACATTATTAATCATATACAGTAGAAGCAATTCACAATCACACAAATCTCATTGTACGAAATGAGCGTTTTGTTTCAAGAACTTGTCGTTCACGCACTGGAAGTCTTGACAAACTTTGGCAGCATTTCGTATCGCATCGCACAATACTGTTCCACCTACACTGTCGTTCAGCAAACTTTGTCTCGCAAATTGAAATGGTTAACAAAACAATCATAAACCAATTTCAACTGTAATAGAAAGTGTTTATACCTAATTTTTTTATAACTATTTAGTATATAAAGGCCTTCAAAAGTAATTTATTTGATTTTTAATTCTCTTTTGACCAAAACTATGAATCTCGCATTTTTAAATATTTTTATGGCAAACTCAAAATGGAACGGTCCATTTTTATGGACTATTAAATTACTTGAAATATATCGTGACGAAATTAATCATGTAGCATACAAAGAGGATTTAAAAGGGTGTAGCACAAAGAGGGGGATTTAGCTCTCTACACTATATTTACCTCTTTTATAATCGTAAATCTATATAGTTAATTTAATACGCAAAATTTTTTTTTCGTTGAGAACTCCTCCTACAATTTTCAACCAATATTCAAATTTTTGGTGCCGTCGGATAGGGCTTGGTCTGTAGTTGTGACACCCCCGTTTATGGTTGTTTTAATGGCACCCGGTATATTAAATGCTCATTTTAAAGATTAATGAGGTACGTAAGGTAGATGTTATTTTACGCATTCTAAATACCAGTAGTTCTTGCTCAGAATTAGCAAACTGCATACTTAGCCGGCTTCTTGATTTTAACCATTAGTATAATAAGTATGAAGATTCGTCGCCATGTTAAACTTGTATATTAATTAAGTTAATCCCTGCCTAGAGGAGGGATCCATTTATCGAGTTATGTCAATAAATAAGAGTGATATAGGGTATTGACTATTTCCCGTAAGAACTCTGTGAGAAGTATATTTTTTTTAATTTTCTCCGTAACCACTTAATCTAACTTACAATTAAAAACACTAAATTTTCTGAAAAAGAAACAAAAAAACAAAACAGTAGTCTATAAAACAATTTTTATTTTAACAGGAACTTCAAGTTGGTTTGAGGAGAATTTCTTATCAGTTGAAGTTGTAAATATAAATGATAGTTTTAACTGTTTAAACAAAATATGTGATGCCGGCCTATACAATCCAGTTTTTACTGGATTTTCCCCTTCATAGACAAACTATTATCGCTTACCCATAATTACCCATTGTTAGTTCCCTTAAACAACATTATAACTACAGCAATAAAACATCCAGAACACAAGATTTCCATAGTTCATATATATTTTTTTTAACAATTTAAAGTAGGCCTAAACTGTTTTCATTCCGTTCATTTATTGCACTTATTCGTCACCCCGGCTTCGTCCCGCGAATGTGATTTAATTACTTTTAAGGAAATAACTTAATTAAAATAATTGTGTACGTACTAAACAATAATTTGTGTTATTTTTTATTGGAATATTATTAATTTTCCAATGTAAAATTTCTATCCTGAATATTTATACTTATTTCCCTACATTAATTATTATGTATTGTATAAATTAGTACCAAATTTTTACTATGTTGTATAAAAAATATATAAATCTTTTGAAGTACTTAAATAGACATTTTAAAAGGCCGTTTAAAAAAATAGGACATTAAAAATATTACAATCGCTAAATAAGTTAAATTCCCAATTACAAGTGGTAGTTTAAGGTCAGAAGGTTATAAATCACTTACATGGAGTGACATTGCTAATGAGTTGTACCATCCATGAAAGTGGCCGGGAATAAAACTCAACTCTGCCAGTAAAATTTGCATAATGAACTTCTGGGCAGAAAATGTTGACACTTACTGGCAGGCACTCTACTACCTAGCTGAAATCTCTTAACAAAGTAGGCCTACTGTACTTACTTTGTCTGGTACTAAGTTGTTTTTAAGACGCTTAAGTAATTTGTAACATCTATTACTTAAATTAAAAATAATTAATAAATATTTAAAATAATTTTTGCTAAAACATTTATTAACTTTTCTATTCATCTTATGTTTATTAATTTTTTACATGCAGTAAATAAAACAATACATAAATCTAAACAATCGCCTAGAAAACTCCAAAATGTTTATGATCAAAACGTATGAAACATGTTTTATTAGGAATTTATATGAAATATATTTCTAAGAGGGAAATTAATTCTTATAATGAAGTATGATCAGGTTTTTTCTGTTTGGTATGCATTTTCTCAAAATACTTGACTAATCGTATATAAAAACAAACAAAAAACTAAAATACATACACAAATTTTAAAAATGACCCCTTTAAACCTTTTTCCCTCTTATCAAAAATAACAAAATTCAAGTTAACTTCAGAATTATTGTTCTATTCAAAAGTAAAACACGAATTTATACTTTAATTTCTAAGAATAGCGCGTCAAAGTATTGAAAAGCTACATGAGTTTGCTTTTAAATGTTATGTCTGATTTGTTTCACGGTTTCTGTTATTCACCGTAAAATTCTTACGAAACAAAACAATCTTGGAAACTGCCTTAATGCACTATTGATGTTAGTTTTTATAATATTTGTTAATGAAAATGTAACATTTAATCGTTAAATTTGAAAAGCGCATCTTCAGCACTGATGTCGCTTCTAATTCAAAACTGATAAAAAATGTGATTATTGTTGAAAAGATATTTTGCCAATACTTTTTTTAACGTTTTACAAAGATTTTGTACAAAACACTATTCAAAGAAATGGGTCTGAATAAAACACTAAAGATTATAAAGTTACATGCAACCTGATTTTAATAAAAAGAATATTATAGTGAAGTAAGAAGGGAAACCTGTGATTTGAATTTTAAATATTCTTTCAAAGAACACTCATTGTATGTATTAAATAACCATAAATTCTTTCGAAACCCCTCTTCTTGATCTTTCATTTTAAAGTAGCCCAAGACTTTTTAAGAGGTTTTTTTTTAAAGCTTAAAATCTAACAATAATTCAGATACAACAGTCTTTTTAGTGTTTCGGAGATTTCAATAATTTATCAATTAAACACGAAATTTTATAAACTAGGGCCTATATGATTTTTGATTAGTTTAATTTTTTTAAATCTCATATAAATACAGAACTTTAATTTCATGTGCATATTTCAATATGTACATTTGGGATTTTTTATACCCCCCTTGGATATTTAAAAATGTTATACATGTCTGAAAAAGTATATTTAAACGCCTTGTCTATGTACAGGGTTTCATTACTTTGACTAAATTGGTTCCAAAGTATTAAATCGTTCCGGGGTACTTTTGTCCACTGTATAATGATATCTTAACCTATTATTTTATTATTATGTTGCTTTTTACTTAAAACAAGCACTGTTTGGTCTGGAAAAATGATATTTCTTCCCCAGGATTTTTTTCGGGGTTTGGGCCATGAAAAATGGAGCTGGTCCTACGATTGGGAATAATCTGGTTTCCATGTTGCAGCCCTAAAAATGTATATTACACGATTATGTGGAAAACCATGAGCAAAGATATGTGTATTAGACATTTTTAAAGCTACTAATTTGCACAAGATCAGCTGATAACTGTAGAACTATACCAACATAAAATATTTTCAATACGTGGTTCACTAATCCTAACTACAGCTGGAGCAATGTCTGGCTTGTTGAGAAAGCGTTTTTTACCATCAGCATTTTTATATAACTCGATTTAACAGAATTTCCTTGTTTCTTTATTTTGAAACAAACGATTGATTTTTAAACTAATGTTTATTTTTTTTTTTGAATGTTGAGATGACAAAGAAATGAGATTTTTCATAGAATTGAGACCTGCATTCACATAAATATTATTTTCATCCCACAAATAATGTATTGGTAAACTTAAGATAAGGTCTTGAGTTTTCGGAATTCGTGTGCATCCATGCATACCGTATTATTTAAAGCATAGGGTTAAGACCTTTGTCCTCAATGTGAAACGGCCAATGATGGGTCTCAATAACATCTTAAACGTTTGAAGAGTGAGATAAGTAGATAAAATAAAATTGCCTCTCTTATCACAACATAATTCTTAAAGTATTAAAATTTTAATTCTTTTTTTTCATATCTATACAAAATTACATTGAATATAGTAAATGATTACAAAGGTTACATAAAAAAGGTTAGAGCCTAAACAGATACAAAATAAAAATTTAAGTAATATTAAATAATCCAACTTCAAATTGGTAATTGAGCCTGAATGGCACACCCTTCAACTTTGCATTGCCTCTTTGTCCATGACCTCTTAAACTGAATTTGGAGTGGCTAGAAAGGACTTAACAAAAAATAACACAAAATGAATAACCCCTCAAATAATATTTTTCTGCTCGCAGTAAAAATGTTGGCTTTTTATATAAGAAAAAATTCATATGAGCACACTAATATTAAGAATCAGTATTATTAATTTTATGAGTTAATCCAAAATATGTTATATCCTCAGCTTATGTGTAGTTTAAATGAAAAATAATCCAACGCTATTAAAAATATAATTCATTTTGCCTCTGGATTGTTTGATTAATAGAAGTTGATAGGTTATCTTACCTTAACAATCCTAGTGGAAATATCCCTTAAAATCGATTTCGAGTTCGAAAACCCATCATCAGTTAAAGGACCAGGTTGACTAGACTAGTTAAAATTTTTCCATCCGGTGGACTTCGTTACATTTAAATTCTTCACATTGAACACATTTCACATTAAAAACATAGTACATGACGATGGAACACAAAATAATAACACTTAGAACCATGGTTCAAAACTTGTTGTCTAACTTGATAATAACCTAACCCCACTTTCTAAGAAAAGCACATTGTGACAACTCAGTTGTAAATTGTAATTTAACAGCTTATTAACTCTAGATGAATTTTAAAAGCCAGATAGTAAACAAAAATAGATTTCTGCCACTTCATAATCAACATTCAGGTGAGTTTCATTCATACAGAATCATAAAATGCGCTATTTGGGCACGGGCCACCTCGTTTATACAAAATTGCAACAATTTTGGCCTGTTGTATAAGCGAAGCGAATGAGTTTATCTTAAAAAGAAAAAGGTCGACTAGACTGTCAATTAGCTATTTAATCAAGATGAGACAAAAATAGCATCAGGATGTAAAATGAATGGTAACACCATGTTACTGTGTGAACATGTTTAAAGTATTTACATGTAAGTTGAGTAAACACCAAATTTCGAAAAAAATTAAGGAATCCTACAGTTTGTTACAATCAATTTAAAATAAAATAACCCTTTAACTCTAAACACAAGAACTCTTTAAGCACTTTGTGACAGTCCCCCTTGTGTTTCACGGATGACTGGTCAAGCCGCTTTGTAACCTAGATGAGACTCTTTAGCTAAACGGAGACTCATTCGTTACGACCCCGAGTGAACCAAAGCAGCCATTATTTCCCTTTTCTCAATGATTTTGTAACTTGAAAAGCAATTACATATTTTTTCAAAAGACATCCTAGGGTTCCAAACTACTTAACTATTTGTTTATTAATCCATTATAAAAATATATTACTTTTATTAAAATATATATTAATAGCTCTTTTCCGTGGCTTCGATAGCGTTACTCGGCGTCAGGTTTAGCTCGTTCGCTACGCTCACTCGCTGTCACGCACACCTTATATAGAAAATTTCGTTGGAATGCCTAAAATTGGAATTTGTCATTGAATTCGTTTCTTAGCAAAAAATAAATAAATAAATATGTTTAAGATTTTTAGACAAACAATCTTTTAATTTTTCTTTAAAAATTCAATTTTTTAATAAAAATATTATATGTTATTTCTAACACCCCCAAGAATATGTTAATGATGATCGGTTGAGTAGTTCTTGCGTGAAAGCGTAACAAACTTACGGACATTTCACATTTATAATATTAAGTAAAGATGTAGATTAATTAATAAAGATTTTAGTTAGTGCATTACCGATGAAAAATACTGCTTAACATCGTGGGAATATATTTGAAAATTAAGAAAAAGTTATGGGAATACCTCAAAATAGCTACTGGCCAAACAGCTGATGTAAACGCAACCTACCATTGAAACATACACGTAGTGATTAATTATGAAGCTTTCATTTGCTCTTTTCATCGGATGAATCTGAAGCTGTTGGAGCGTATGTTGGATATTAGCCATTGAGGCTCAGCCATTCAGTCTCCTATAATTGGCCTCAAATGGTGAACTGCTCAAATGCTTTACGGACCACATTCTGTTCTTGGCTGTACAGAAAAAAAAGCATCGGGGAAAAATGTGCTTAACTATAAAGCAAGCAGATAACATACTTGTGTTTGTTTGATTATAAGATCTGTGATTTTTTTTATAAACAAAACTTTTATCTCTCTTTACTAAGTAAACTGTTTATGAGTTTAATTACTTCTAATTTAATTTTGTCAATGTTAGAAAAAATCCATTATATATTCAATAATCATTTGTACCAGGTTTCATTAGGTAATTTAACAAAAAAGTTTTTATTAAATGTTAGTTTATATTTTGAATGATGTCGGCAGGATTAGTTATTAAACGCATTGCTTTGCAACTGGAAAGATCCAAATCACGGTTGTGCAGATTTTCTCTGTTGAATGTTTGAATGTTGTGAGCCTACTTAAGAACTCTGTTTGGTTGATTGGATTGTGAGCGATACGTGCTCAAATGTAGGGGTTCTGTGGTCTTCTGCCGTTCTCTGCTGGTGATCAGCGGTGAAATGTTGCAAATTTTTTCTTATTTTTCCGACTTTTAGGTTAGTAAAAACTATTATTGCAATCTAAACGTATAAAAGGGAAAGCTCTCACTCACTGATTGACACTCATTCATCACTAATTCTCCAACTTCCCGACTAGCTAGAGTGCTGAAATTCGGTATACTCTTTCTTTAGGCATAAAATAGGAAAGTGTTACTATTTTCATATTCACATTTACAAAAGGCTACAACTTAGATTTTCTCAAAGCTACCATGTTATTCTTATGGAAGCAACATTGTTGTAATTTAATATTTTATTACTTAAAGGGTTATTAATTTTATAAACAGCAGTTCTAATATAAATTGTTGAGGGACGATTAATAATAATAATAATAAAATAAATAAAAAAGCTATACGATATTACTGCATTATGGAAACCTCGTTTTTAGGGCCTCTCGCTAGCATATTGGACTTTGCTTCAAGAGGTCATGGGTTCGATTCCCGGGGTGTCCCCTGACTTAGGTGTGTTTTAGGTGTGTTTGTACAGCTTTCCATTAAAAGCATTTAATGTACATTGTACGATATTCTTAACAAATGCCTCAAGCGTAGACACGAGTATTAAAAAAACTAAACAAAAGGCTAATGAGCGTGGGGAACGAGCTCACCAGAATGGCAAAATTTTCTCGAGTGGGCATTGAAATTAAATGAAAAATGTCTTTATAATGGAGGCCAAGTTAGGACTAACAAGTCCTCTCTACCACTTTACCTCCAACAAATATGCTTAAGAGCTATAGCATTAATTAATGATAAAGAAAATGTAAAACTGTAATTACAAACTCTTAAACTTACAAAGAAACACACAACACATTCATACATATCCCCCAAGTAAACGCCACACCAGTGTCACAGACTCACTCTTAATAAAATAATAAAACGTATTAAAACGTAATAAAAGAAGATCTTAAAAGAAGATCATTGCGAAGCATGCCGAGTAATATAGTTTAATATAGTTGGATATTATGTGATTAGTTTATTATTGTGATTCAAAACAAATAATTTTGTCACATTAAAATACAAAATTATATAAAATAGTATTTTTTGTAGTTTTTAATTGATCACCTGGAAAGTACCGTAAAAAATTGCATAACAGGCTTCGAAGCAAAACAAAACCATACATTAATTTATGATGGTTTATTTTAATGATTTAGGATGAATTATCTGTTACTGTATTAATTATTATAGTTCAATTTCTATTTAATATCAAGAAAAGTAATTTGTCGCCAACGAAATATACTGCTCTGCTATTCATAACAGCATCAATAACAAACAAATATTCTGTAAATAAAAATATTTATTTGGTTATACAATGAACTACAATAAGCTCATATGTGCAAGAATGCGATGAGACGGAGCGGTTGGCAAGCTCTCAGAGGTCCTTGCCAGAGAATGAATCAAAGAGACACTGCACCGTGTTACTCGTTACTGTTAGCGTCACTTCCTTAGTTGTGTCAAAGAATGCGATGAGACGGAGTGGTTGGCAGGTTCTCAGGGGTCCTTGCCAGAGAATGAATCAAAGAGACACTGCACCGTGTTACTCGTTACTGTTAGCGTCACTTCCTTAGTTGTGTCAAAGAATGCGATGAGACGGAGTGGTTGGCAGGTTCTCAGGGGTCCTTGCCAGAGAATGAATCAAAGAGACACTGCACCGTGTTACTCGTTACTGTTAGCGTCACTTCCTTAGTTGTGTCAAAGAATGCGATGAGACGGAGTGGTTGGCAGGTTCTCAGGGGTCCTTGCCAGAGAATGAATCAAAGAGACACTGCACCGTGTTACTCGTTACTGTTAGCGTCACTTCCTTAGTTGTGTCAAAGAATGCGATGAGACGGAGTGGTTGGCAGGTTCTCAGGGGTCCTTGCCAGAGAATGAATCAAAGAGACACTGCACCGTGTTACTCGTTACTGTTAGCGTCACTTCCTTAGTTGTGTCAAAGAATGCGATGAGACGGAGTGGTTGGCAGGTTCTCAGGGGTCCTTGCGAGAGAATGAATCAAAGAGACACTGCACCGTGTTACTCGTTACTGTTAGCGTCACTTCCTTAGTTGTGTTAAAGAATGCGATGAGACGGAGTGGTTGGCAGGCTCCCAGAGGTCCTTGCCAGAGAATGAATCAAAGAGACACTACACCCTGTTACTCGTTACTGTTAGCGTCACTTCCTTAGAGAGGTCTTAAAATGTTCCATTATAAAAAGTACACAACCGATTTTAAAATAAACTAATTATTATAATCATAAAAAACAGATTTAAATCAACAAGGTTAAACTACTTATCAGATTGATAAACACATACTAATTTTATACCCCCTGTTGATTTCCACCATTTTTACCACGGTTCGCCACCGTTCTCTTGTTAACCGCCCCACACTTTACCCACATTTCCTCGGTTACCAATTTTAGCAATTTTGATTTGTCACAACATACTTAAAAAGTTACAGATCAAACTTTTAAAACATTTTATTATTATTTTTTGTTTTTGTTTTTAAAACCACGTTGATTTGATTGTCTTTGAGCTGTATATTGAAGTTGGTTACCATTAAAACGTTGGATAGGGGTGGGTAAAATGGCAAAATAAACAATAGGAAAGTGTAAACAAAAGACTAGATTCCAATAAAATGGAGGGAATCCATGGTAAAATGTAAAATCCTTGGTTATAATTTTTAAACCATTCATTCTAATTTCTTATCTCCAATTCAGTAAAAATAATCTTTTTTATATATTGAATGGGTATTTTGACTAAACATCCTAAAAAACATAAAAAACTTACAGAAATATAGGTTTGGTCATAGTCATGAAAACTTCATGATTATTTACTTACTGTTAGGCCACATTATTGGTTAAGAAGAATAACCTACATTTAATTATTATAAGGATGATATAATTCTAAAAATGCATCTATAAGAAATTAAGGTTAACACTATTTAAAGGCGTAACACATTTTAAAATTACTAATACCATTTATTCACTATTAATTGATAAGACTAATGAAAATTGTTCTTTTCACTGAGTTTATTAAACGTTTAATATAAAATTTTATCAAAAATATTACTATAAAACTAGTGAAATTCCATTAATCTTCAGCCAGATGACAAAGCATTTTAGTGATTAATGCGGCTCCAGAAAATTTTGGGTTATTGCACATTCTTGGCATCGGAGGGGTAAAATTATTTTTTATATGTATAATTTTCATATTTTTAGGGTTTTCAAAACCAAATTGCATTTTAAAGTACACATGTTCAAGAATTAATAATTTATTAAGAATTGAATGTTTTCGTCTTAAGAGTGAAAGAAAAATAATATCTATATGAATTTATTCTTTAAGCTGTAAAAACATTGCAATTGCTGTTAGTATAAAAAAAAATAAAAAATAAGCCACTTTTGCTCCAGCAAGGATTTGTCTTAATACATTTTCACTAAACAATATTTAGTTTACAAAACCATTATTGGTTATGAATCTTTTATTTGAAATAAGACATCTCTTAATAAAAAAGTAGGAAGACTAATTAAGGCACGGAATAAAAAAATATTTTGATTATTTTATTTAATATAAATGTAACATGTTTAATAACTTTAACGTGGTTAAAAATACATACAAAATTAATTTTCTAAAGCAACGAGGGATTACATATAGAAAAGTAGTGTCAAATTGTTGGTGCTGGCCCAGTTCAAGGTCACCTGAGGGATGACGTCATCGAGGTCAATGACCTCACCGATGACGTCATCGATGACGTCATCGATTGCGTCATCGATGACGTCATCACTAATGACGTCATTTCTATGACGTCACACCCATGACGTCACAGAAATGACGTGTTGATGACGTCATCACCCCTTACGTCATCAAAATGACGTCACCGACGCCACTGAGGTCAAGGTCACGCCGAAACTTAAAATTTTTTGGCACTTTTGCCGTTTCTCGCACTACGCTCCGAGTTTCAGTCAGAGTCCCCGTGACCTTGACCACTTGGAGCGAATGTCCGACGAGAAACGGCAAAAGTGCCAAGTTAAACTCGAGTTTCTGACATGACCCCGCCTAAATGGGCAATCGGTTATCCCTCAGGTGACCTTGAACCAGCACAACACCAACAATTTGATATTACTGTGACCTGGAAAACCTAACAACGGAGCGCCGACACCGATGCGCACCCCACGACAGTCACCGAGCGACTGACCTCCAGGCTCCGCGTACTCTAGGTATATCGGCTTGAGAGACTAAGACTCCAAACTGTCAGGAATGGGAGTAACTAACTGAATTTTGCAAGGAAAAGTCATCTCATCCAACATTCTAAACAAATCCTCATCAGTAAAACTGACATTAGTCTGTTTTGTATAAAACTTAGGGTGTCCGCGCAACAGTTTGCGCCACTTAGCTAAAGTTGAAACTCTCCTAACTTTGAGTGGTGGACAGTGAGCAACTAATAAAGTCTTAACACGGCTAAGTTTCTTACCTAAAGTGTCCTGCGACATGGCTTCACCTCACAAAAGTCCGCACAATACTGAGAGACTGCTTGTAGCGCATGAGTCAAGGGAAAAGAGGTGGGGGAAACAGCAGGAGTGGGGGAAGGTCACAGTGGCGGGGGAAGGTGAGGTGGTACGCTGGAGTATCGCATCACTTCACCATGAGCTGTCCTACAGTGAACACACTGTTCTCTTGGCCGGAGTTGGCACTAGAAGAAACATTCCTGTACAGCTTAGGCTGTGAGAGCCGTGGAAGCAAAGTCAAAGTGGAAATTGTGTTAAACTCCAAGATGAAGAGTCTCCTAAATAAACTAATTGTATCCTTGCAATCTCCTATAACTTTAGAGAAATACCACTTTATTAAGCGACACCTTAAACTTTGGCAAAACGAAGCGGAAATGGAAAAGATTACAGTAAAATTAATTTAACTTAAAACCTGGACTGGACACTCATGGCGATACCACGTGGCGTGCAAACGCCACCCTAAACATTACAAGTTAGGTTATTGAGCACCTCTGGTACGATAACTGATGTGCTAGAGTTAAAGTGTGATGACCTTGAGTCAAAACACTGAAATACTACAAGTCGATATCGTCCCAGAGTTAAAGTGTAGTGACCTACATTCAGAACTTGTAAAATTACTTACATATAGAGAGCTAGAGAACAGCGAGACGCACCACATGGAAGCCGGAGACATACTGGCGAAGCGGTGTTGTGCAGCCTAGGGACCCAGTTGTGGTGGGGGTATAGCCAACACTTAGAGTACAAGTGTTGTGGGTGACCTTGACCCACTTAACTTACCTGACCCCCCCCCCCCCCCCCGACAAAAAGTGCCCCCCCCCCCGACAAAAAGTGCCCCCCCCCCCCGACAAAAAGTGCCCCCCCCCCCCCCGACAAAAAGTGCCCCCCCCCACCCCCCCCCACCCCCCCCCCCGACAAAAAGTGCCCCCCCCCCCCCACCCCCACCCCCACCCCCACCCCCACCCCCACCCCCACCCCCACCCCCACCCCCACCCCCACCCCCACCCCCACCCCCACCCCCACCCCCACCCCCACCCCCACCCCCACCCCTGATATCCTGGGCGTGGCAGCCCCGGTGGGGATATAAGGGGGCCTAGCCAGAGCCGGCTCGCAGTCCGCTCCCGCGCGTTGAACGTGAACGATCGGGACGGACCGCCATAGGCATCACTAAACATTGAATGGCGCCTTCAGTGTTTAGCGAAGTCTACTCTAACTTTAAGACTTGTATTAGTTGTAAGATATTGCGCTTGCGTTTGGGTATTGCGAATTGTTTTATATGAGAGTGTTTTACTTGTACCTTATGTCTCCTGTGTGTCTTTTATCCTTTGTGTCTTGTTTGTTATATGTGTTTAACATGTATGTGCTTGTTCCAGCATTGACTACGTTGAGCTCAATTGTGTGTTGTAAGTGTGTTATATTTTTCTAAAGTGTATACGCTTGTTTTAGCAATCCCCCCTTGAGCTTTTGCAATGCTCAAAGTAAATTGTAAAGTCAGGGAACGGGAGTAGGCCCCCGTGTAAAGCCACTTTTAATAATTGGTAGGCTCCTTGCCAGGCATGCAAAAGGTTGCGGATGGCATTTGGGGAGCATGTCCGTTTGTAAGCTGGCAAGCAAAAGGTTGTGGCGGCCTCTGCACTCGGACCGAGGACGTAAGCCATTAGGGTGTCCTCAGTATGTTTCCCTTCTGGAAACTCAAAATTATGTAAATGAATCTTTGTTAGCTATTTGTGTTTTTAGTCCCCAAGGCCCCCGAACATTCGTGGTTCGCCATGGATGTACGGGGGCCGAAATTTTTTAATGTCCGTGTGGCCTTGACCTACAAAGACTTGTAAAAATTCAATGCATTTTAAATGAAAAATATTAAAGATAGGTTACGGGAGTAGGCCCCCGTGTAAAGCCTATTTTAATTATCGGTAGGCTCCTGCCAGGCATGCAAAAGGTTGCGGATGGCATTTGGGAGCATGTCCGTTTGTACGCTGGCATGCAAAAGGTTGCGGCGGCCTCTGCACTCGGACGAGGACGTAAGCCACTAGGGTGTCCTCAGTTTGTTTCCTTCTGGAAACACAAAATTATGTAAATGAATCTTTGTTAACTACTGAAAAGACAATGCAGTAAATGTTTACAAGTCTTGCGTGGCGAAGGGTACACGACATTGGATGTTGCCTTGTTGTCATAGTTGGGTCTCTTCGGAGGCTACAGCGATGACAACCCAAGTGCCTCACACCCCCAAAGGGGGGTGTGGGGCTTAATTTTTTTAAAGTTTTTTTGTGACCTTGACCTAAATATGTAAAATCTTTCAAAGTGTTTAACAGTCAGGTCTTATTAACACAGTTAATTCATTAATGTCTGTTAAAAAAAAAATATAACAGTTAGGTATTTGTAACCCACAAGTTTGGAGTTGTTAATAGTTGGGTCCCTTGGGAGGCTTCAGCTATGGTAACATAAATGCCTCAAGTGGGGCTTATTTTTTTAAAAGTGCGAACCCCCCCCCCCCCCCCCCCGCAAAAAGTGCGAACCCCCCCCCCCCCGCAAAAAGTGCGAACCCCCCCCCCCCCCGCAAAAAGTGCGAACCCCCCCCCCCACCCCCACCCCCACCCCCACCCCCACCCCCACCCCTAATATCCTGGGCGTGGCAGCCCCGGTGGGGATATAAGGCGGCCGGGCTGCACGCACTTCTCATTCCGGTCCAAGCTCCCATACGGACAGGTACTCTCTCTCGCTCTTGAGACTTTTGTTTTACACGTTCACTTCTTTTCATTTATTACAATGGGTAAAATGGGTCTGAAGCTAAAAAACTACCCATCAACTTCAACCTCGACCGACGCGTCTCGACCCTCATCATCCTCGACTTCGATCCTGGAATACCTGATGACTGCGAACATCCTGAGCTGCCTGACGATGCCGCCACCGCCGCCGCCGCCACCACAGCCCGCCTCAATGCCCAGCCTGTCGCCATTGCCGGCGACAGTGGAAGAGGCTGGTGCACAGCCATCGTCAGGAGAACTCGTCAAGTCGTCAGGCCGAGTCCCGGTAGCCTCTCCAGCACTCTCGCTGCTATCGGACTCAGGATCGGGAGTCTGCGGCTTTTGAAGAGACGTCTAGGTCGAGGATCACCCCATACAGCAGAACCCGGAAAATCCTCTCATACACTACATCCCAATGTCCTTCACCTATATCCCCCATGCCACCTACACCAACCAAACTACCCCGTAAATCCATCTTCTCCCCTGATCTTCCCACCATAGACCTAACACGCTCTCCTACCCCGCCCAAAATTGTTTGCTCCATCCCGCTTGAACAATCTTTGCCCCTTCTACCTCCTTCCAACCCATCCCTTCTAGCCAGCCTAATTCAGAGAAGCTCCAAGACACTCCGCTAAAGAGTCCAACACAGAAACGTAAACGCGTTAAAGCCCCTGCTGGCAAGGGTAAGAAATGCGATTACGCTTGGATGTCTAGTAAGTTTGGGGTTTTGTGTTGCCAGAAACTTGCTTGTGCAGAAGGGGATCGCTGCCAACGACACCTCAAAAGTACAGTCAAATTTCGGCAATTCAAACCCTATACTCTGTACATTAAGCCTAAAACGTTCAAGTTCAGACATCCCCACGGTCCGCAACCGCGGGATATTAGAAGGCTAAAGGTTGATGAAAAATACTATTTCATTGGTCAGACATATGGAGCAGGTAATAAGAAAGTAGAAATCGTTGTAAAAGGTGAAGGCGCCTTTGTACAATGCAAGTACCACCTCGTATGGTACAAAGAGAATTTTTCATACCTAAAGCCTATCTAATACGAAGGAAAGGATGTGAAACCGTGTGGGAAATGGACTAGGACATGGGCCCACCAAAAAAAAAACAAAATTGTTAGGCTGTGTTGGACAATATTTAAAAAGTCTTTTTCCAAATTATTTTTCCAAATTTAGTCTTAACCCTCTTAAAGTAAGGGAGAGGAGTATTATACAAGTCAACTAATAAAAAAAAAATACTTGACTTGTATAATACTTTAACCTGGCGGTGATGTAAAGTCACTGGGACAATCTCAAACCGTGTCCTTGAGGGTGAAGACTAAGTTACAAATAAATCATTAACAAATAAAAACTTACCTCCAAACACTTGTAGCTTGCTACAAGTGTTTGGAGGTAAAAATTTTTCAAAGTTTGAATGACCTTGGACCCATATAAATTACTTACAACTAATGTTGTGT
This sequence comes from Neoaliturus tenellus, assembly GCA_030545055.2. Taxonomy (NCBI): domain Eukaryota; kingdom Metazoa; phylum Arthropoda; class Insecta; order Hemiptera; family Cicadellidae; genus Neoaliturus; species Neoaliturus tenellus. Next base: position 258,504,929 of record CM061531.1, read on the forward strand.
ATCACGTGATACCCCCACTCTAACGCTCTTACTACTCTAACGCTCTTACTAAGCTTGTATGAGCCGTTCATTTGCTTCAGTCAGTTTCTGTGCTCCGTGTAAACATGTCACGGTACAATTACAAAGGTGGTGACTTCTTGATAGATCAACACAATGCTTGGGAAGTACTAAACCAGCATAGAATGGAAGTTGAGTATTGTATAAGACAAGACGGGTCTACATTTTATCTATGTATTATAAACAACCAAACTCATAAGTATGAACACTGGACAAAAATTAATTATAACAACATAGATGAGCTGTTTACTTGGGTGTTTGAGGTGTGTAAAGTTATTGAAGAAACCAAAATAATGGGTGTGCTAAAGGTATGTAAAACTGATGACCGGGAAGACTAAGCAAAATTTCTTTTAACCCCCCCCCCCCAGTGTTATCCCCACCACTAAAAATTGGTATATATAGGAGTGGTGATCAACCGTCCTCTCATTCTGCTTTACACCGTTAAGCTGAACACCACCATGTCTGCTATGAACGTCCCAGCCTCTACCTCTGGCCCGGTCGCCTCCAACTCCAGCCCGAGCATTGGACCAATCCGATCGGCGCCTTCGTCAAGAAGTCGTGTCCGATTCTCCGGCTTTGGTCCTGTGAGGAAGGAGTTGCGGAGCAGCGGAGCGTCTCAACCAACCACGACGGATGCATCAACTCAGACTCCACCAAACATCATCGAGTGGTACGACGAAGTGATAGAGCAAAGGGACAGAATGCTAGAGAATACTCGCAGGGAGCTACTTTATGTCAGGAGTAAATGGGAAAAACTGATTAAGAAGTGTGAAAGCCTGTTGGACAGTGATGATAATGAGGATGAGAGTGGATAGGTGTGTGGGTAAAGACTTGGACTGGGACTTGTGTGTATGTATGAATGTGTGCGTGAATGTGAAATACAGAGCGGGGGATAGATCACTCTGTGGCAATGGACTAACATGCCACTTAGTGATCTATCCCCCGTTCTGGTAATGTTTTTGGATGGCCTTGACCCACTTTACCAAGGCTAGCTAGTACCCCCACCACTGATAAGTGTATATATACGGGTATTGATGTGCAGTTTGGTTATTCTGCTTTGTATCGCTTAGCTGAATACCTCACTTCAACATGGCTTCCAACTGCAAAACTTCTCAGGCTTCCTCTTCTTCTTCAAGAAGGCGTGCTGCCAACGTCCTGCCTGCTACTCGTGGACCTGCTCGACCATTCCACAGCATAACTGTTGCTCGGGCAAACGCCTGCAAAGCTCCAATGCTACGGACCTTGCTGGAGGTGAGCCAAGACGGGCAAGGCTTGCTCAGTCCTGGTCAACGGCAGGAGCAAGAAAGGCGTATGGCTTACTACAGGCTGCAGGGTGTAGTTCCCAGCTTGAAGTTAGGCGATCCGAGAGTAGCAAGCATCAACGAGGCAGCGGACTACATATCACACCTTCACAGTGTTTTAGAAGTAAAGGACCAACAAATTGAAAACTTAAAAGAACAATTGAAACAATTTAACTTTAATCCTGTGGAGTTTGTGGAAGCAGTGATGAGTGATAGTGATGATGAAGGAACTGAATATATATTGGGTATGTAATGAAAGACTTGGACAGGGACATGTGTGTGTGTGTGTGTGTGTGTGTGTGTGTGTAGAATACAGAGCGGGGGATAGACTACTTTGCGGCAATGGACTAGCATGCTGCTTAGTGGTCTATCCCCCGCTCAAAGGGTAGCATTGGATGACCTTGACCCACTTTACAGCAAGGACAACCGGTTAACTGGTATAAAAGAGGGGGGTCTGTACATCCCGACTTCATTCTGCTTTGAACCTTCCAGTGGAACGCTAGAAAATGAGTGGATCACTGATCATTGGTAAGGAGTGGGAGTATGTAACCATAAACTATTTAAACTGTAAAGGGATGTTGAAGAAGGTGTATGATAACGTTAAAAGAATGGTTGTTGAAGAAGGTAGGGTAGTGATTGTAGCGTGGAAGAAGAAGCAGTATACAGGACAACAAGTGAGAGCAAGTGACTTTGGGGGGAATAGTGTGTTTCAAATTGGACGAGCGAACTTGGTTAATTTGGACATTGTGTTTTGGGACTTGGAAAGGTTAATTGAAAATAGTGGCAAACATGGGGAACTCTTAATTGGCAGGGAGGACAGAGTATATGAGTAAGTGTAAAAGACTGGGGGCTTATGTGTGTGTGTAAAGACTAGGACTTGTGTGGAATACAGAGCGGGGGATAGATCACTTTGCGGCAATGGACTAGCATGCTGCTTAGTGGTCTATCCCCCGCTCAAAGGGTATTATTGGATGGCCTTGACCCATATAAAGGTAGAGGGGGAATGGGTAATAGGAGGGGGAAATTGGTATATATGTAGGACTGATGAATAAAGCATTTAGTCAAGCATTTGTCTAGACACTATCAACAACAATGGAGAGCTTCAGTGTTGAGTTCATCCTCTTGGAAGAAGACATCAACGAAGTGGTGGAACTTATAGAGGAGAAGACCAGCCAGGGCACATTGGAACTTGTGAATTGCGAACCGTTGGACAATGCCGCAATCGATAAGATTGCATATTTCATGATGCATTTGTATAACGAACAAACAACCAATATGGAGTTTGTGCAGTACCTTTATCAAAACCAAGTAAATGTGCGAGTGACAATTACTTGGTGGCAGTAATAATAAAGTGTAACATATGGATGTGGACTTGGATGTGGACTTGGACTTGAGTGTGGTCTGCGGAATAGAGCGGGGGATAGATCACTTTGCGGCAATGGACTAGCATGCTGCTTAGTGGTCTATCCCCCGCTCAAAGGGTATCTTTACGTGACCTTGACCCACATAAAATGTATAGTTGGTGGGGGTATAAAAAGGGCAAACCAATTGGATAGATACACCACTTTCATACCATGGCTCCACTTGACAACACCGTGTTCCATCGCAACAGAATTGTCTCTATTCTGGAGGTTATACCTCTAGCAATTATAGAAGTAGAGGACCAACTACCTGCGGTTGATCAAGAAGAGGAGGAGGAAGAGATAATGGATATTGAAACGGACTCTGACGAAGCTGGTTCAACGGACAATGAGGTGGACTTGCATGCCTACGAAACATTAGAGTCGTCATCTGAGTCGGAAATGGAATTCCAATTGGAAATCGAAGAAGAAGAAGAACAAGAACAAGACACTCCCCATCGTCCAATGGATAGGATGTTAGTTGCCAGAAGAATTATGTATTGTCATCGCTACCTATTCCGTGATGAGGATGATTCCGACTCTGATGGTGATGTTTCACCCTTGTAAAAAGTTTAAACAAAAAGTTAAAAAAGAATGTGAGCGGGGGATAGAGCACTTTGTAGTAAATGATGCTGCTTAGTGCTCTATCCCCCGCTCAAAATAATAATTCCAAATGACCTTGACCTACATAAACTTGCTCAAACAGACATCTTTGAAAAAACTTGTACAAATTATTGAATCTAGACCAAATATCATCAATTTATCAAGCCTACTGATAAATGTATTACAAACGGTTGTGTAAAGGCTAAATTTAGCACATAAGTGATAACCTGTTTCCATATGACGTCACTTTCCCCACCTATCTGCCTCGGATATAAAGGGTCCCGGTGGAGTGCGCTGCTCATTATTGCGTGGACATTCACAGAGTGTGCATTCAAAGCCAAACTGTTTGAAATGGCTCTTTGCGACATTTGTGGGGAAATCTTTCAAGACGAAGATCTTTTCACCATACACAGAGAATTACATGAAGACGAAGATAGAAAAAAAGATATTACCATGGATGAAATAGACTTAGACTCAATTGACCGGTTTTTGGAAGAGCACCAGAAGCAGATGGACTACTACGACAGCTATCTACAGCAAATGCAAAGAAGAAGACCTAGTGTGATTCAATTTGCTGGTGCTGGACCATCTACTGCTACAAGACCTATTGAAGAAGAGGACACCGAAGAAGAGGACACCGAAGAAGAGGATATGGAAGAAGAAGAACTGGAAGATGTAAGACAACTGCGCACCACAGCCTTGCCAGGACGAGTTGTAACACATTTCAAAATTAATAACGTTCAATTGGAATTGGAAACATTCATAACCCAGGCTAAGGAACTTGTTGGTCAAACGTTGAGGGAAGAATTACAAAGGCTAAATTTTATTAAATTTGGAATGGTGTTAGAGGCTATGTTTAACAATACTGATGGTGAAACAGCATTGAGAGCGTTCATTACCAAAAACCGAACCCTTACCTTCACCTCCAACATCGATGATATTATTGAAGAATGCTTGGAAGAACTTATAACAAAACTTCAAGAACATGAAGGAAGAGGATCTGGATGGACTTTGTCATCAATCGAAGGTATGGATGTAAGGGTTCACAAGCATGGATATGGTTTAAGGGGTAGTAGTTTTATCCCTTTACCAAAGAAAATCCAAAACACTAAATCGTGTAGGAATGTGCAAAATGAAGGTAATGAATGTTTTAAGTATGCAATGTTAACCAAGTATGTTAAAGATCATCCTGAAAGAGTTGGTAGAGAATATTACGAAAATGAACACCGCTACAACTTTCAAGGCCTCACCTACCCAGTTACATTGAAAGACATAGACAAATTTGAAAAGAAAAATCCTGGCGTTTCAGTGAATGTTTTTGGTCTGGATGATTCAAACAACGTTTATCCTTTGCGGGTAGTAAAGGTTGAGCAAAGAAACCACACGGACTTGCTATTGATAACTAAGGGTGAAATTTCCCATTATGTATGGATAAAGGACTTTGAAGCCTTAGTTGTAAAACAATTGACCAAAAGAGTAAATAGGATTACAGTTTGCAAGAGATGTTTCTGCTTTTCTTGGAAAGATTCAAGACGTGGAGGATTGGACTGGTTATTGGAACATAAAAGACTTTGCAACGAGAACTATGAAGTGAAGATTAGTCTGCCACCACCATCTCGAGCGTGTATCCAATTTAACAAGACAGTTCACCAATACCGAATTCCAATAGTGGTCTATGCAGATTTTGAATCAACGTTAGTACCACAGGAGCTGCCGGACGGCGAAGTGACTAGAAGAACAAAATATCAGTTGCATCAGCCCAACAGTTTTTGTTTACTAGTTAAATCAACCTTGTCTAAAAACCAATTGCAAGACTATGGTTTAACATCCACTCCAATACTCTACCGTGGTGAAGAAGCCGCTAAGTATTTTGTAGACCAACTGTACGATATTGCTGGAAAGGTTCAACGCTTGTTCGGTAATATTGTACCTATGGAACCTTTAAACCAAAATCAACAAGAAGAATACAACTTAGCGACAAGATGCTATTTATGCAAGAAGATGTTCAGTGAAGAAAATCCAAAAGTAAGAGATCACGATCACCTGACAGGGTTATACAGAGGAGCTGCTTGTAATTCATGCAATATAAATTACAAACTGCCAAACTTTATTCCTGTCGTTTTACACAATCTTAGCGGCTACGACTCCCACTTTATTATCCCGGAGTTAGGAAGAGATGACGGTAAAATTGATGTTCTTGCTACAACATTGGAAAAGTACATCAGCTTTTCAAAAACAGTAGGTAAAATTAAACTTCGCTTCGTAGACTCTTACAGATTTATGGCATCTAGTTTAGCCAAATTGTCAGAGAACCTAAGAAGAGAAGACCTAAAAGAAACCAGAAAAATTGTACCTGAAGATAAATTAGACCTAGTATTACGGAAAGGAGTGTTCCCCTACGATTACATAACTTCTACAGAAAAATTTGAAGAAACCAGTCTACCGCCGATTGAAGCCTTCAACAGCAAATTAAACGAAAGTGAAATCTCCGTTGAAGACTACAATCATGCATGTAATGTTTGGAACCAACTAAACATTCAAACCTTAGGGGAATATTCTGACTTTTATATAAAATTGGACGTAACTCTGCTGTGCGATGTGATGGAAGAATTCAGAAACACCTGCTTCTCCGCCTATGGACTGGACCCTCTACACTCGTACACATCTCCAGGATTAGCATGGCAAGCTATGCTAAAGTCAACCAACTGTCGACTGGAACTTCTAACGGATATTGATATGGTGCTCATGATGGAATCTGGTGTACGGGGCGGTTTGACACAAGCTGTAACACGTCATGTCAAAGCCAACAACAAGTACATCCCCGGCTTCGACGAGCAACAACCATCGGTCTACCTTGGCTATTTTGATGCAAACAACCTTTATGGTTGGGCAATGTCAAATCCGCTTCCCTACGCTGACTTCAAGTGGATCGACCCGGCCACCATCGGAGACATCTCACAGATTCCAAAGGATGGTCCAAAAGGCTATATTTTGGACTGTGATTTTGAATACCCGGAGCACCTTCATGACCATCACTACGACTTGCCTCTCCTAGCCAAGACTGAAGTTTCACCGACAGGAAGATGGCCAAAATTGATGATGACCTTGGAGAATAAGGATCGCTATGTGGCTCACTACTGGGTAGTTCAACAGGCTCTTGAATTGGGTCTACGTATAGTGAGAATTCATAAAGCAATTGAATTCACCCAGTCTTGTTGGTTGAAACCATATATTGATTCCAACACTGCAAGAAGAGCTGCAGCGACAACAGCATTTGAAAAGGACTTCTATAAATTAATGAACAATGCCATCTTTGGGAAGACCTTGGAGAACAAAAGAAAACACAAAAATGTAAAATTAGTGAGTGATCCTAGGAAATTGGAAAAATTAGTGCAAAAACCAAATTTCGGAACATCCATGATTATAAACGAAAATCTAGTCGCTGTCAGTATGAAGAAAACAACAATAGTCATGGACCGTCCGTTATACATAGGTATGTCGATTTTGGATATAAGTAAAACCCTGATGTATGATTTCCATTATAACAAAATGGTTAAACATTACGGAAGGGAAAACATTGGAGTCGCATACATGGATACGGACGCGTTTATCTACTGGATAAAGACTTTGGACATGTATGAAGACCTAAGGACTTTTCCATACAAAGAAGATTTCGATTTTTCTGACTATCCGAAAAACCATCCAAATTTTAATGAAAAATATAAAAAAGTAATTGGAAAATTCAAAGATGAAGCAAATGGAATGCCTTTAGAAGAAATAGTGGCGCTGATGGCGAAATTGTATTCATTTAAGATGTACCACGAGAACAACACACCGACAGTGAAGAAAGCAAAAGGAGTGAAGACATCTTATTTGAAAAAACACGTGACATTTGACCACTACAAGACTTGTTTGTTTGAAGATACTACGATATCAGCAACATTCAACAATATCCGAAGCTTTAAGCATCAAGTCTACAGTGTCACCGAAATTAAAAAAGCGTTGTCAGCTCGGGATGATAAAAGATACATTATGCCCGACAAAATCCACACTCTTCCTTTTGGCCACTACTCTCTAAACCCTATCAACTAGTAACCTATTCTTCGTCCTTCTACAACTACGACCTTATTCCTTTCTCCTTCCGTAAAAAAATGGGGAACACGGCAAGTCCAACGCCGTGTTCCCCATTTTTTTACACAAGTTTGGATGACCTTGACCCATATAAATGATGTGAATATTTAAAACAACATTCATTGTGATTATACATGTGATACAACAAACATTGAAACCTGCAATATGAAGGACTTAAAGCAACAAATTGTCAACGAACTTCATAAACCTGCAAGAAGAAAGTTTCCACGAAGAAATACGGTGATAAAAGGAATTAATGATTTATATCAAGCGGATTTAATCGAAATGATTCCTTATAGCAAACAAAATAAAGGATATAAATACATATTGACTGTTATTAACTGTTTTTCAAAAATGGCAGATGCTTTACCACTAAAAGATAAAAGTGGCAAAAGTGTTACAAAAGCAATGGAAACAGCTATACAAAGAGACAAACATACTATTAAACATTTACAAACAGATGATGGAAAAGAATATTTTAATAAGGAATTTGCAAATTTAATGAAAAAACACAATATAAACCATTATTCAACCAATTCAGAAGTAAAAGCCTCAATAATCGAAAGATTCAACAGAACTTTAAAAAGTGCAATGTATAAAATGTTTTCCAACAGAGGATCGCACATATGGATTGATATGTTACCAAAACTTATAAACGATTACAATAACAAATTTCATAGGACTATCGGGATGAAACCAAACCAAGTAACTAGTAAAAATGAAAACCTTGTATTAAAACGTATAAAAACGAATACTAAACCAAAAGTTGAAAAACTAAAGCCTAAAAAATTTAATGTGGGTGATAAAGTGCGAATAAGTAAATATAAAGGTGTATTCAGTAAAAGATACCTGCCAAATTGGACCAATGAGGTTTTTACTGTATTCAAAGTACAACCTACAGTACCTGACACATATATTTTAAAAGATAATAAAGGACAATTGCTTGAAGGAGGGTTTTATGGACATGAAATGTTAAAATCAACAGTAGGCGATGTATATTTAGTTGAAAAGGTGTTGCAACGGAAAAAAGATAAGGTCAAAGTACGATGGTTAGGATTTAATAAGACGGAAGATTCTTGGATACCTAAAAAGGATTTGATATAACGATAGAGAATCATTTTAGGTTGAACCATTACAAAGGATGGAGATAGTACCACAAAAAGAGAGTTTTACTATTAATAATATAGATGAACTCACAGTGGATAATTCAGAATTCAATAGTGGGAAGCATGGCAATTTGTTACCAAACACCGTTCGTTGTCTGGTTACCGGACCTTCCAACTGTGGAAAAACTAATGTAGTATTCAATTTGATTACAAACCCTAAAGGATTACGATTTAACAATCTATATGTATTTTCAAAATCACTACAACAACCAAAGTATCAATTATTGGAAAAAATACTGACTAATGTGCCTGAAGTTAAATATTTAAAGTTTAATGCAAGCGAGAGTGTCATGCAGCCACAAGAAGCTAAACCATTCTCCGTGTTTATATTCGACGATGTATCTTGTGAAAACCAAAACACAATAAGGAATTACTTCGCTATGGGTCGACATAACAACATAGATAGCATTTATATTGGCCAAACTTACAGCAAAATACCTAAACAACTCATTAGAGACAATGCAAACATGTTAATTGTATTTAAACAGGACGAAACCAACCTAAAACATATATATTTTGATCATGTAAATGCGGATATGACATTTGAACGATTTAAAGAGTTGTGTGGAAAGGCTTGGGCTGAAAAGTATGGGTTCCTAACAATTATGAAGGAACAACCGCTAAACAATGGTCGATACAGGATAGGATTTGATAAATTTATATTAATACATTAAACGTGGTATAACACATTCATTGTTGTACAACACGTCTTGCTACAAACATGGTTAACCAAGAAAAATTAGTAAAAGAAATAAAATCACTTAGTGATTCTATTCGGGCTAAAAACAGAGCATTGAAACTAGGTATTAGCGAGAGGGAGAAATTCCTTGAATCTACTTTTAAACCTATTACTGAACCCTTGAAACAATTAAACAAAAAATTTGCTAAACCTGTATTGGAAGGAGATGCGATTGCACCTATTACAAAGTTTGAAAGAGAAAATGTAAAATCAGAAGATTTTAGCGATGAAGACCCGGAATCCTCTACATATAGTGGTTTTACCGGTGGAGAACCCGAAAGAGAGCTAGAATCACCAGACTATAGTGGAATAAGAGAATTATATGAAGTAAAAGCCAAAAGAGGTCATGAAGTTGTATCAACTGCTAGTGAAGAGGAAAAAGAAGAAGCAAGGGAAGGTCCGTCAAACATAAGCTTGTTGGGTGAAAACATTCATAACAAAGGACCTTTAGGAAGGAAATACATGATAAAAATGTTAGCTGGAACAAACCCTAATAAAAACTACCATAGTTATGGAGTAAGATTAACAGAAGAGGGTTTAATGGTTGGTAATAGCCCGGTAAACATTGATGAACATGATAATATTATTGTTGGTGATCAAAGATATAAGGGCACAAGAGGATTATTTGAATTATTATTTGAAAATAAGCCTTTAGAATTGTTAGTTAAAGAAAAAGACATGGAAGCATATAAAAAGATTTTGGAACAAACTAATGCATACAGGAGGAAGTATTCAGCTGACCAACCTGTTTTTAGATCAAAGTCTTTAAAATATAGAGAATTTGTATCCAAGTTAATACCAACAACGAGAAGACAACCAATGCCAATAATACCAAGAAAACCTGTAAAACGAAGGTTTGTGTCATCCACTTTGGATATAAGTGCTACAGAACCAAGAAAAAGAAACAAGTCTGTTACAGGTACAGGTTTAATGAAGAAACTGTATAACACAAATGTGATTTATTACAATAATATCAATAAATTGGTTGATAGAATGAAACTAATACATGAAGCTAAAGAAGCGGGTCATACTGGATTGGAAAACGAATGGGTGGCTTTAGTGGATGAACTCCGAAACCGTGGGGTAATCTCATAAAAATGCGTTACTCCCTAGAATACTATTCAGTTGCACTATGAGTGTCGACAAGTTCGGACGTTACTCCTCGGATGGGTTATATTATGCCAATAGTTTAAAAAGAAGTGCTGGTTTACCACAAACACCTGATGGAGATTATGATATGAGTAATAAAAGGTTAAAAAACATAAAAGATCCTTCGGATGAAAACGATGCAATAAATCTAAAAATATTAAAAGAAAAGATATCGCCAACATTAAAACTACAAAATAACACATATGACGCGGAAAATCATAGAATTATCAACGTTGGTAAACCAAATGAAAATGGTGATGCGATAAACAAAGGTTATTTGTCATCTGAATTAAAAAATACGTTAAAATTCAATGGGAAAACGTATAGTGCCAACAATAAACGTATATCCAACGTAGATGACCCTAAAGATGCAAAAGACAGCGTAAATAGACGCTATTTACATTCTTTGATACCTGAAAAGACAAAAGATGGATTTTCTTTTTATAAATTTGTTATTAATGATATAGGCTATCCAAAAACTGAAAACGATGCTGTAAATCTAAAATATATTAAAGATCATTGCATCATACGTGATGTAGGGGTTATAGATTGTTTTAATAATTGTTTAGCAAATGTTAAAGATGGTTCGGCGCCATCAGATGGTGCAACAGTGGGTCAAATGATGGAAACCTTAAAACAAGAAACAACCTCTTTTGTAAAACAAGATCAAGTAGTATCGAAGCAAGGGGATGAATTTGTTCAAGGTAATGAAAAGTTTAATTTATTAACATACAAAAATGATGCTTGGGATTGCATGGATAAAAAGTTATCAAATATGGGATGGGGTTATGAAAAACAAGATGCAGCTGCTTTATCACAAACCGTACATCTAGATCCAGATCGATATTTTAGATGGTTTACATGTAAAAATAGAGTGATAAGAGACTTGGCACAAGGAAGAGAAGCAAATGATGCTGCAACTGTAGGACAGACCATTACAACATCATTAAAGGATAGTAAAGTGTATAATTGTAATAATAAACGTATAACAAACCTTAAAGACCCTGAACATGTAGATAATGCTGTCACTGTTAATTTTCTTGTAAAAGTTTTAGGTAATGCGATATTTGATTTACACAATCATTTTACACCAGATATTCTTCAAGGAAAATCAGGTCATAATACTTATGCTGAATCCATGAGAGGTGAGTATATTAAACGAGAAATTTATAATAAATACTTTATTAACCCTAAAACGAAACAGTTTAGATCATCAGATTGGGGTGATATTGATATTTAAGTAAATAACTCAATAAATGACTTCATTTATGTGCAACCTGTCATAGAGTTAACACATGAGTTGCACATTGCCATTATAAAAGGACAATAATGACGTTCAAGTACATCAGTCCATATCGAGACACTGCAAGAAAAGGAGGTGGGATCACGTCCACAGCGGTTTCTCTGTTAAGTAAAGCTTTAAAACAAATTCCAGTAGGATCCATAGTAAATAGAGCAATAGACGCATTACCATACGAATTTCATATACCAGGAGGTTATCAGTATTGCGGACCAGGAACTAAATTGAAAAAACGACTGGAAAGAGGCGATCCTGGCATAAACAAGTTAGATCAGGCTTGTAAAGAACACGATATCGCATATTCCACGTTTGCCGATTCAAAAAATAGATCAATAGCTGACAAAAAGCTTGCGGACATAGCTTGGCAACGAGTAAAATCAAGTGACGCTAGCATAGCAGAAAAAGCAGCAGCTTTAGCAGTAACAGCAGGTATGAAGGCTAAAACAGCAGTAGGAGGTGGAAGAAGGAGGAGAAGGAGAGTAAAAAGGAGGTCAACCACAAGAAAACATGGAGGAAATATAAAAAGAAGACGACGATCTACAAGAAAAGGCAGGAAGAAGCCCACCGTATGGTCAATGGTAAAAAACGGGGCAGGTCTTTACCTAAGACCTTATCGTGCATATTAAATGAAAGAAATCAATTGGTCATACCACATAAAGCATTAACCAATATTGAATTATTTAAATATATTTCCTGTTTAAAAATACCATTTTTCCGCGGTGTGTTTATGAAAGACAGTTTACCAAAGAAAATGTGGCAAAATGAGACTGGAATTGTAAATTTGGATAATACTGAAGGGCCTGGCACCCATTGGGTTTGTTATAAGAAACTAAATAACAATGTATATTATTTTGATAGTTTCGGTAATTTGCCACCACCAAAAGAACTTCAAAATTACTTTAAATCTGCTAAAAACATATATTATAACTATAAAAGAGAACAACCTGATAATACTTCAATATGCGGCCATTTATGTTTGGAATTTCTAGCTAAAAGTATCAGTCACTATTGAGATGTCTTCCTATACGGTATCATTAACAGGAAAATCGTCCACTTTACGAAGTATCCTTTTTCCAGCGTTACGCTTGCAAAAAGGAAGGTTTTGGGAGGCGGCACTATTGGATTTTACAACGTACAACTCTATTCCCAATGTTACGGAAGGTAAAAATAACATATTGCATTATTATAAGGGAAAGGATGCCAGTGGAAAATTTACAGACTTACAAGAGTGCAGGTTACCCACAGGTTCTTATGAAATTGATCATATAAATGAATTTTTGCAAACTAAAATGGGAAAAGACAATATAACATTAAAAGGTAATAATAATACGATGAAAGCTGAAATTACTTCCAAATATTATATAGATTTCACTCAACCAAACTCAATTGGTGATTTATTAGGATTTTCCAACGATGAGCCTGTTTTAAAACCAGATGTAACACATTCCGGTAAGAAAACAGTAACAATATTAAAAGTCAATAGTATAGACATAACTTGTAACATTATACAAGGTGCTTACAGGGATGGGGCTAACACCCACATCATACATACTTTTTACCCAAGTGTACCACCTGGATTTAAAATTGTTGAAAAGCCACAAAACCTGGTATATCTACCGTTGAACACCACTTTCATTTCAGACATCGTGTTGAGCGTATTGGATCAAGACGGTAACTTGGTAGACTTCAGAGAAGAGCCTATTACGATTAGATTACATTTAAAATCGACACTTTAATACAAAACCATGGGTTTAACATTTAAAAGCGAACAACCTACGGGAAACCGCATTAGTAGCTCTTCAGCTGTGGAGGAGTTAACACGCGAGAACATTCGTTTCTTAGAGAGAATTGGATTAAAATTAACCGAGTATGGATATACTGGATATAGCGCAGGGTCCAACATTCGACGAAACCCTATGGGAAAAAGAATATCACACCCACAACCCTTACACTTCATCGAAATTAAACAATAACGATGAAATTCGTATTCCCATACAAAATCAAGACATTTACACACTACCATGTGAAAGTTACTTATATATTGAAGGACAAGTTACTAAAAAGGACGGTACTACTGTTGGTACAACAGTTCCATTTATAAATAATCCTATGGCTTTCCTATTTGATGAAATTAGATATGAAATATCAGGTGTAACAGTTGATTCCACTAAAAAAGTAGGTATTACGACAACTTTAAAAGGATTAACATCTATAACACCCAATGAAACCAATTTACTTAAACCTGCCGGATGGGTATTACCTACAATTGACACGATCACTCCAAATCCAAATGGATATTTTGATTTTCATATTCCATTACGTTTGCTGCTTGGTTTTGCTGAAGATTATAGGAAAATAATATTAAACGTTAAACAAGAATTAGTTTTGTTGAGATCTTCTAACGATAAAGACATTATTAAAGCTGCAGATGCTACTACAGATGCGACTTTAGAATGGAAATTAAAATTAGACAAAATTGTATGGAGAGTTCCACATGTTAAATTGGCTGACGAGCATAGAATGCTACTTTTAAGAAAATTAAAAGCCGATCGTGATATTGTTATTCCATTTAGAAGTTGGGAATTTCATGAGCATCCCAGTTTACCTACTACGGATCGACACACTTGGACTGTTAAAACATCGAATTATGTAGAACGAGCCAGGTATATTATATTTGGTTTACAAACAGGTAGAAGAGACGACATTACTAAACATGCAGGACAATTTGATCATTGTGACTTGAAAAATATTAAAGTTTATTTAAATTCACAATTCTTTCCATACGACAATTTAAATGTGTCATTCACTAAGAAGAAATACAGTATATTGTACGATATGTACGCGAGATTCCAAAGTTCATATTACGGTAAAACAAATACACCTTTATTACCACCTGACAAATATTTCGATGCCTACCCAATAGTTGTAATCGATTGTTCTAAACAAAATGAATCAGTAAAGTCTTCAAGTGTGGATATAAAAATAGAAATGGAATTCAACGATGCTATACCGGCTAATACAACTGCATACTGTTTAATTCTACATGATAAAATCGTAACATACACACCTTTAACTGGAATTGTTAAAAATGTATTGTAAGAACCGGTTTTGTTTCATTCCGCGAGTATAAAAGCAGAGCGTACAGACCGCTCCTCATCAGTTTGTTGCCTACTGTTGTATGGGTAGCATCGTATTCAATATGGCTTCTCCTAGTGGTACACCTGAAAATGTGGTAGATATTGAGAAGGAGATATCTGAGTTTTTAGATCCTCAAGGTCACCAGGAAGGAGGTGAACAAAACGTTTGCGGACAACTTCACGCCAGTAATAATGTTGAAGAAAAAGGTAAAAGAAGAAAGACTATACAAAAGAGAAAAAGGGATATTGAAGATAATATTTCTCCAAACATATTGAGTGAGGTATTTTTGCGAATATTTTACCCAATCTCTTCCAGTTTGGATAAAAGTGTTTTAATCGGTGTTATGAAATCTACAGATTATTCCCCTACTGTAATTTTAACTCATGGACCCAAAATGATTTTGTTTACGGACAGTGCTTGGGAATCGTTTATGAAACATTTGCATCTACTAGAATGCTATTTAAGTAGTAACATGTTTGGAAGAAAGACAAGAGTAGGACTTTTGGATTCAAATGTGGAAATTGATATCATTAAACAACGTGGTGATCATCAGCTACGGTTTAGAGACACAACAAGACATGATAACAAAATTCAACTTAATCGAGAGGAGTTTTTCATTTTAACTTGTGCTACTGAACCTATAACAAGATACTTGAGACAACTGGTGTTTTCAAGTTCGATTATTAAAGATTATCTGGAAGACACATTGGACAAACAACCGGACGCACCTATATTATACGGACCTGTGGATACTTCTATATTTAATAGAGTTCCTCATGAAGTACAAATGTGGAGACAATTGGAAAAGTACGCTCAACTACATAAGAAATCAGTAAAACAGGAAGAAGAGGAAGATGGAGGAGAAGAATCAAGTGTTAGTGATGAAAATGAAAATAAGGAAAATATAAAGATGGAAACTTAAATGACAATGGTTAGTTTTTAAAACAATAACCAACATTTTGTGGGGTTAGGCCTATTGGGGACGGTGCCCACGTTAAATATACACCAACGCGCCAACAACTGTACGGCCTGGTATAAAAGTAGTACCTACCGTGGTGTGGAAATCAGTTGACCTCCTGACTTCGTAATGAGCAGACGTGTGACCTTCAAAATGGACAAGGGAGAAGAACAACAAGTAAAGTCCAAGCCTGGTATTATTGAGTTTCAAGCGTTTCGTGGTAATGATGATAGATTCATTATAAAAGAACTTGTGTTTTTGGACATGAATACAAGTGTTCCTTATTCGTTTTTATTTAAACCACCATGTTCTTATTCGTCTTTAACTAGTAAAGCCGCTACTACCAACAGATGGATTTCAAAACACTTCCATCATATCGATTGGTATGATGGTTTTACAAGTTACACGGACTTGTATCACATTATGCATCACTTTTCAGACAAGTTTACCAATATTTACACAAAGGGGCTGGAAAAGAAAAGATGGATCGAAGGATTTACTCATGTTCCGGTTAATGATGTGGAATTGGATAAGAATTATCAATACATGCTGGAAACCATATGTATTTGTACAAAAAGCCCAGAACATGATAAAGATAGACATTGCGCTTTAAAAAATGCCTATAAACTCGCCTCTTACCTTCAAAGTGGGGAATTGGGGAGTGGTGGGGGTAACGGAGAGTATATAAGTGGGGAGCAGACAGGGACCTGGCATGAGTATTACTCGAGATTCCGAGACGACAACATCTCCGAGCAAGAAGACGATCTGTAACCTGACCATGGCATCTCACCAGTTCCTTCAGACTTTGGTCGAGCAGTTCAATGCTCACTCCAAGTCAACAATATTACCTGTAAAGAAGTGCTCGGAACTAAAAGACGAGAAGCACTACATAATCCATGCTATGAAGAAGATGGAGACTACAGTTGGGGAGGCCATCTGCTGCAGTCTCAGCGAGGCACCGTTTACTCCGGGGGATGAACCAAAGTTCCAGGTGTACCTGCCCAAGAGATTCGTCCATCTTCTACAAAACGAGGATCTTCGCTCTATTCAACCCGGGTGTCTATACCTGGTGTCCCACGGCTGCACGGGTAGCAATTCTACAGAGTTGACCATCCACATCGCTGACAAGCAGCAGTGTTAGATTTAAGTTTTAATGTTGTACATATGTTGTTGTTGTAATGTTTTATAAATAAACGAATCATAAAAGACAAAAAAAAAATAAAAAAAAAAACAAAAAATGCAACATATCAATATGTGACAGACTTCACGTATTGATATGTTGCATTTTTTTTTAAACTTCGCGGGTGACCTTGACCTTTGACCTTTGCATTTCACAACTACCCCCACTACCGTAATTACCCCCACTACCGCACTAGGATTCAAACCTGCTTGGATGCAAAGAACGGTCAGTCTGTTGCCAACTAGCAAACGATGAGCACCTTGTACGTGCTTTGCTTACAACGAGTTATAACTGACGCATCTTTATTCCAGACGGCTTTACGAGATAATATCCCTATAACAGTAAAGCAGGATATCGAGGAGTACAAGAAAGATAATAGAGGGTATTCGGGATACTCCTGGTATAGGTTCCAAGACGGGGAAAAGTTTTGTAGGCCTTGTGGCAATGCTGCCGTCAGAGACCTTCGACGGTTCGTACAGGAAGGTGGTAGAAAACAGTTTGGATTTCTAGCACCAATGTTTAGATTTGAAAACTACAAGGACACCTGTGCTATTTGTTCCATCCCTTTGTATCAATGGAAAAAGTTTAGAAGTGTTTAATTGCATCTTCCATACCCCCACCACCATCACCCCCACCACTTTTCCATGTACCTCCAAACGCTGTGCCTCGGCTTCATTTCTACTCCAGCAGCCAACCTAGCAACATCAGGATGTCCCTCAACGTTAGTTGCGCAAGTTACGAGGAGGTGAGCATCAAGACTCAGCAGGAGCTAAACGACTTATACAAGGAGTTGCAGCTGATGGTGGCACGAGGCTACCGTATAAATGTGCAAGTTTACGCTTGCAATATACGGAACACCCGGCAGTCAAAGGAAGAGCCTGGACACTCCTCGACGGCTTCCTCACCAGCGTCCATGAAGACCGAGCCAGACAACTTGGACTACTTCAGCTGACTAGCAGTTGTATTTCTTGTCCTAACCATTGTAGAATATGTATATTTTTTCATTATATTAAAGAAGTAAAAGAGCAGAAACACCTATCTTGTTACTGACGTATAAGCTCAGTAACAAGATAGGTTTTTTTAAAACACAATTTGGATGACCTTGAAACTTCCCCCTCCACTGCTTTGTTACCCCCACCACTTGACTATTGGTGTACATGGCACATCGCAATTGGAAACCTCATTCCATCTTCAACAGCCACACCGACAACATCAACAATGGCAAACCTACCAACAGATGAAAGGTGTCCTCACGCATGTTGTGACTTCGTCCACGAGTTGGAGAAGAGGATGCAGGAGAGGGCGATAAGAAGAAAACAGATCCACTCAGAAAATATCATGATAGTCAACGGCTATCTTTTATTGTTCGGCCTTATTATGGTTGTACTTTTCATACTGTACGGCATAGTCACATGTGTCGGCAAGGTTGCAGAAGAAAACGCTCGCCACCATCAATTGGAAAGTTTCAATGTTACTTTGTAAGTTTTCCTTTTTTTAAAACTCCGTTTGGATGACCTTGAAAATTCCCCCACTACTCCACCACACCCCCCACCACTTCACCATGTTCCTGCATGAGCATCACATCAACCGTCATTCCTTGTCCGACAAGCAACCATGGCAGACAACAACACCATCAGCCAAGCTGACTCCACTACTGATGTCGGTACAAGTACGGGTTGGACACTGTCGGTCGATAGTGTACACTATTTGGAGTCAATTTGCGAACGTATGAAGGAAATACTGCGGGACAACCCTGGGATCATAATACAAATGAATTTAAATTATGATTGGTCCCAAGTTAGAATGCAAGGGGACGACAACAACGGTCAACAATCTCCACAATATTCGCCCATGTCCCCGATCTATCCTTACGGCGAGTCTGACGTCGATGAAGATGAGGCTGATGAAGATGCAGGGGACAACGAGGCTGAAGAGGAGTAAGCTTCATTCTTTTTTTTTTAAAACCTAAATTGGATGACCTTGAGAATTCCCCCTCCACTATTTCCTTTTTTTAAAACCCAAATTAAATGACCTTGAAAATACCCCCTCCACGTACTTTTGGTTTACCCCCTCTACTTTTCAATACTGTTACCACAGTCTGTAGCTCACATCATTCCTTGCTTAGCTATCATGGCGGACAGCACTCTTTCTCGAGTTGACTCCACTACGGATGAAGAATGGCCATTTTCCTGGAATGTTCATCTGCAAGACTCGGCAGAAGTGGATATGTTGCATGAGAAATTGGTGTATGTATTAAACGAAAACCCCAACATTGAATGTAGAATGACTATGGATTTCGATGCGACAGGGGTCCACACTCAACCTTCCACTTCCAGCCAGCCTGAACCTCAGCTACAGCCAAAGAACTTTACACATCTTTACACTCCAATACGGCCGGAGGATGTGGTTATCAGCGAGGCAGACTCTACTACAAGTTATATTGAACCAACGAATTGGAAGCTTGTTGTTGACACCTTACACAAGGTCGACTTAGTATGTGACAAATTAAAGGAATTGATGATGCAAGATCCTGGTCTTCGTTTTAAAATTGATTTGTTTTTCATCTGGGGAGCACCTGCACGGGGCTCTTCGTCTGACAGCTCTCTAAGTACAACGGATGAGGAGGAGGAGGACGACTAGTTATCTTTTTTAAAACTCCGTTTGGATGGCCTTGACCTTTCCCCCTCCACTGAGTTTATTTAAGGTGCACTCTCAATGACTGCAGCATCATTTCATCGCGCACCTTCACCACAGCAACATGGAGAGTCAACTCAACTACTGTTGCGAACGGAAATGTTTTTCATGGCCGAATGACATTGATGTTGCGGATGGCCTGGCGTGTAGAAAATGTGAAGCTTTTGGTCAATGCATGTGTAAGTGCAAGTCTTGGAAGAAGCCGAAACCGGAGTTGAAGACATTCCATGTGTACCAGATGAGAGGGCATAAGTACACTTGTTGCCCTGAACGTTGCATTGAATTCACATTAAAACAGCTAACTGGCTGCAAATTGTGCAACAATCATTTTGCAGGTTTTTGCAAACATTATTTAGGAGCCTGTCAGTACAGATCAACTTGGCATACAGAAGCACTCACTATCAATGAAATCGCTATAGATACACAAGAGTAGTCTTTCTACTCTTTTCTTTTTTTAAAACTCCATTTGGATGACCTTGACCTTTCCCCCTCCACTCACCTTAGTTTATATAAGCTCCATTCCTGCTGGCCACGGCATCACTTCATCTTGCTCCCTCGCCAAAGCAACATCAAGTATGGAAACTAAGCGTGTCTCATGTTGCGAGCATAAGTGTTTAGAGATACAAGGCGTCGTCCATTGTGCAAAGAAGCTTTGGGAGGAAGAGACAGGGACAACCTATTGCTGCGAGGGCAAGTGTTTCCTACTACCAAGATGGCAAGTGGACGGGCTGGCCTGCCGGCAATGTGAATGCTTCGGATGTTGCAGGTGTAGATGCAAGAACCAACAGCTGCCACCACCGGTACTACAAACTTTCAAAATCTACAAATCCAACTACTTTTACACTTGTTGTCCGCAGCGGTGTATTAAATTTCATTTCTCCAATCTTACCAATTGTCGGAAGTGCTACGGACAACCTGATGGGTGGTGCACCTGTTTTCTGGACTCCTGCCGCTACAGATCGGATTGGTTTACAGATCCGTTGGAAATTGATGAGGTCGCCCAGGAAGCACAAGAGTAGTCTTTCTACTCTTCAACTTTTTTAAAACTCCATTTGGATGACCTTGAGATTTCCCCCTCCACTTCCCCATATACCTAGAGTACACAGAGCCTGACAGTCAGTCACTCGGTGGCTGTCGTGGGGTGCGCATCGGTGTCGGCGCTCCGTTGTTAGGTTTTCAAGGTCACAGTAATATCAAATTGTTGGTGTTGTGCTGGTTCAAGGTCACCTGAGGGATAACCGATTGCCCATTTAGGCAGGGTCATGTCAGAAACTCGAGTTTAACTTGGCACTTTTGCCGTTTCTCGTCGAAAATTCGCTCCAAGTGGTCAAGGTCACGGGGACTCTGACTGAAACTCGGAGCGTAGTGCGAGAAACGGCAAAAGTGCCAAAAAATTTTAAGTTTCAGCGTGACCTTGACCTCAGTGGCGTCGGTGACGTCATTTTGATGACGTAAGGGGTGATGACGTCATCAGCACGTCATTTCTGTGACGTCATGGGTGTGACGTCATAGAAATGACGTCATTGGTGATGACGTCATCGATGACGCAATCGATGACGTCATCGATGACGTCATCGGTGAGGTCATTGACCTCGATGACGTCATCCCTCAGGTGACCTTGAACTGGGCCAGCACCAACAATTTGACACTACTAGGGCAGTCAAGCAATAGTAATAAGAAGGGTTGCCATATCCGCAGCGCGGATCTAGCGGGAATCGTTAATCCCCTCATTAGGGCCACATATTTGTCGCGGATCTAGCGGGACAGTTTGCTGTCAATTTCATGTCCGGATTTAGTGGGACTCGGATCTAGTGGGAAGACACGGAATCAGTTCAGTGATGCACACAATTACAGCACAAGGTCGAAAAATGTGTAGCCTACAGGACGGCGCAGCACAGGTTGGCTACAATGGCTCGCCTACCCACTCTGGCGGGTGTTCCCATTTTGAATAAAGTTCCGGAAGACATTCAAACTGAAAATTCCGAATAAAAATTTAAATCAAAATCAAGACAGTTCTTTAGTGTCGAACGTGCTTTACTCGGTGGACAAGTTCATGAACCACAACTCAGGGGAGACATCGGCGAAAGGGAACTTTGTTATAAGCTAGCTCACAGGAAACACTAATACTTTGGGAAGGTCGCCGATGCACCTGGATTGAATCATACGATCGAGTTAATATCCCAGGTTTCCTTATTGCCACAGTTTAATCCATGATAAATGAGGCGCTCACGAGCAGCCACGAGCACTCGCTGCCCACTGGCGGCAGCGCCCTGTGTGAGTGTGCGTGTGTAAAAAGACACAGTTAATTATTAGTTGCATAATACATGCGCTATTACTGTACCCCTATTTTCAGATAGACATAACCTGAAAACTGTCATTTGCTACATAACCTTTTTAGCGAATTTCCATTGGAATAAAGCCATTACCGTCGTTTTCATGGGAGCTACACTATATACAGTTTAGAGCCACCACTGCGATTACATAATTTTATATATCAATTTGTAGCTTTTTATGTGTATTTTCTGGATACGTAGTGTTTTTTTCGAGACACATTTAAAACTGCACAAATAACGTTTTACAAAAAAATTAACATAAGCTTATATGGGAAATAGAATTTTTAATTTTGAGTGTTTGTTTACACGATAACTAATGCAAAAATTGTCTGATCATCATGACATTTGGTACAGGCATGTAACGTTGGATTCTCTTGGATGAGGTCGTGAACCAGTGAGATCGGCCCAACTTTAATAGGGGAAAGTGAGGGATTTTACCCCCTTAAAGTGGGTTGTTGCCATTTTTCACATAGGTAGACATTTTTATTTGATTAACTTTTCGTTTGCACCATTAAATTCAGTTAAAAAAATGGTATATTGAGATTTGGTATTACTATGAAATTTGGTACAGGCATGTAAAGATTGCCATTGGGAATTCGCTAGGTACGTAGGTCTGCTGCGACGGGGGTATTTTAAATTAACTAAGTACCTACACTTTTATTTTATATGCTATGAACTATCGCACTTTAAAACGACTTCCACCATTACAGAACGAACTAATAATACACCAATAAATATAATGTAAGTGTAAATTATAATGGTTCTTATTAATGGCAATTATAGTCACTTATATCCACGAGCTGTGAATGCTTGAAGACACACGAACATGAGGAAGTCCGGTACAAAACTCCAAGCATAAAACTAAAGTATGGAAAACAGGAATGGTCAAAGCAATCTGTGCTAATTCCCTGCTGAGTTATGAAATCGGCTTATTATTACAATAGTTTCCTGCTGAGTTGGCGTCGGCGTGCTCGCAATTGCGACCGGTGCAACATGTGAGCAACATGCAGCAACCGCGGCAAACATGCTGCGCGTGCGTGTGACTCACCGGCAATACGGTCGACACTCGATAGCTCCAACTCCTTGGTATCTCGAATTATTTCAATCCCCTTGGAAATGGCCTACCTAAGTCAAATTAAACTCAATTCGTAGGCCACGACACCGAAATAATTTAACGACGCCTCTATAAGTCGAAGAAATCAAAAATACCTATATAACTCGAATTTTACTCTTTAATTCGAATTCAATTTGAGTTTTCCCTCTACAAGCCGAACTTTAACGCTATATCATCTCGAAGTTTTATCTACAGACCCTTTGTAAGTCCAAAATCTGGTGCACAGGACGCAGCAACGAGTCAGGGGCCCGTCCGGTCTATCTTCTGTCTGCAATTACAATATAGTATGTCACCTTTGTAACTTAGTTATTCCTATAGCAAAGTATTTGTAACTCAAAGAATAAACCATAGTCTCGAGAATAATTTCGAGTTAGCGAGGGTCAACTGTAGCTCCTGCTTGCAACTAAAGCTCTTCACTCATTCAATCGCCATTCATGTTGACGTTTAAAACACATTTTAATTTATTTATATCATGAAACCATCAACTAAATAATTTGGTTTAATTAGTAGTTTTTATATATTTACGAAGTTTTATGAGATTTTATTGTTTATTTGCCTAAATATTGTAGGAAGACATTTTTCATCTAATTGAGAGATACGGTTCATGTACTTATAACCTCTAAATTATTATAATTTATTTTTTAACTACTCTTCAGGTAAAAACGACAGGCTATTAGGCCTTATCGACTTTCCATACAACCGTATGTTTAACAAGTATTAAAAATTTCAATCCAAGAACTGATAAGACGTTTATTAAAATGCAATATTTATGTAAAATGCAATATTTCATGAAAGACGGAAATCAATGAACCACCGAAAAAGGAGCTAAAATATTTCAATCGACTTGTTAAAAAGAGTTTAACAGTTATACCATTGACTATCGACACACAAATATGTATATCGGTGTATCGATAGCCAATGGTTATACTCGTTATACTCTCACATACAGTATCATCTTTTGACGTCACATAATGGAGGGTGAGAGGTGATACTCATCACAATGTAGATTATCCAATCAGATCTTTATCTCTGTTTGCCTTTCTCTCGGCTTGACGACACTTCAACACTCGCGGATTACACACTGGCAATCTTACACCAAGTTTGCTGGGAAATCTGTTTGTGATACCTATCTACGACTTATTTACCGACATTGTTTATAACGGTAGGCTATGTAATACAACATAACTCAGGCAGGGCCGCCGAGAGAATTTTCGTGGCCCGAGGCAGTGTTCCGGTGTGAGGCCCCCCCCAGGCTCGGTGCATCCCTGCCCGTCGCCGTCTGGGTTCGAACCAGATGCAATATAGGCTACCATTTTTATTTTTACTTCTTTGGTTATTTATTTTGTATCCATGCACACAATTAACTTTTTTTCTTAAGTTATTCATAAATATTTTATTTGTATTATTTTAAGATATAGATAGGACAAATGCACTTAGGTTTACTGTAGGCCTACATGAAATAATTTGATCAAACTTGGATGCACTTTGGCTGGGTTCGAGAGTGCTTATTGGAAAGATACCAAGTGGTTTAGGCCTAACTTAAGTATTTTGAAATGGCTAAGCTTACAGGGAAAATTATAAAAATGCATTTTGTTTTTAAATTGTAAATAATTAAATTTTTTTGTTTACTAAACGCTTTTTGAACTTATAATTAGTTGCTTTTGCTTTATAATTAATTTATAAAATTGAAAGAATTACGCAAGGTCCTATTTACATGATACTAACCCTCAACTTCACTCCTAAGCCATTAGATCATTCAGTGTTGGTTCTTAAGCAAAACTAAGTAGCGTTCACAAAAACTAACCAACTCCCAAACGTTTCTTTCTTGCCTTCAATATGGCAAATCCATTTATGACATTATTAAAAGACACTTATATATTATATATCTCTTTTATCTTATATACTTGGACCAAAAACGCAGATACGACAATATTAGTCGAAGCCTGAAGGATCTGTTGCAAAATATAATATTTTTGCAATGGTATAGCTGTCAAATACCGGCACAGCTCGAGGCGGCGGGCGCGGCGCGCCGCGGCGTCTCGGCGTCTGTTCACCGACACAGAGCTGAAAACCACGGAGACTCATAATACAGGCCTGATATATATATATATATATATATATATAAGGTCATTTTATATACAGATATATACTGAAATATACAGGTCATTTGATAGGCCTGTATATAAGGTCATAGGCTATACTTTGTTACGGTTTAAAGATTTTTTATAAGGCTTAAAAAAAAAAAAAAAAAAAAAAAAAAAACTCGAAGATGAGGCCCCCTGTCTCTTGAGGCCCGGGGCAAACTGCCCCACCTGCCCCCCCTCTCTCGGCGGCCCTGAACTCAGGAGATGATGCTATCTCAGGATCGATAATGATGTGCAGGTGTAAATCTGTTTAAAAGACTGATAAACAGCTAATGTGCAACCTATTCAATTTATTTTCTCAAGCAAAACCATTTTAATGTTGTGTTAATGCTGTATGGCACTGGCATAAAATGAATCCCCAATCCCCATCACTAGTGGTCGTTGGGATTATTACATGCGGTTGGATGTTTTATGATAAAAACGTGACATACGAGTAAATAATTATTCGCTATTTGTTAAAAAATTTAATTTATCAAAAGGGTTGTTGAGTAGCCTTTAGTTACAAAGTTCATGTACAGAATTTCCAAACTGGCCAGTGAATTTGAAACTCCATTGTTCTAATTACAAATGCAACCTGTAACCGGCAATAGACAAGAAAAGTAAACATTCGTCAAGTTTCTACTAGGTAAATACAAATTATAAGTTTACCTTTCAATTTTCGTTTTCATGTTTAACAACTTTAAAACTAGGTTTATATAGTACCCCTGCCAATTTATATAGGCGGTAGCCGTTAGTGGCGTGTATATGTATACATTGAACTCGCCTGCGGCTCGATGCTCGTCCCATGCCCCCTTAGGGGGTTGGCCCGAATTTGTTAATTGCTCTAAGTCTCAAGTACCGAACAGGCTAGTTTGGGCCTCTATGCCCCCTAGGAGTTGCTCTAAATTCGTAAATTAATAAAAAGTCAAGTTTAAAATACGTTAGTTCCACAGAAGAACTGCACTGTCAAGACAGTAACAAAACCGTCAAATGCACAAAATTCACAATCAATAGTAAAATGCTTTCAAAATATTTTACGGGGCTCAGCGCCCATGCCCCCTTGTTGATTTTACTAATTTCGTTAGTCATTTACAAAGTCTCAAAGAAGTAACCGTCTGGGCTCCGCCCCCATGCCCCCTTAGGGAATTCCCTAAATTCGTAAAGTAATAAAAAGTCAAGTATTGAACTGGCTAGTTCCGCCAAATAACTGGACAGTGAAGACAGCAACAAAACCGGCTAATATGCACTATTCACAATCGATAATAATAATAAAATGCTTTCAAAATATTTTACAGAGCTCAGCGCCCATGCCCCCTTGTTGATTTTACTACATTTACAAAGTCTCGAATAAGGAACCGTCTAGTTCCACCGAAGTACTAAACAGGCTAGTTCCATCGAAGTTTTGAAAAGCCGTTATAAAATAAATTTACTCTACTAAAATGTGTGATCCTAACTCTTCCACGTTACCAACCACTTAGTCTGGAACGTCAAGGAGTTTATATGGGGCACAGAAAAATTGTAATGGGTCAAAATTATTCTAAATTAAGTATGTTTAAATTAGATTTTCATATATTTAAAAAATAATGTTATGTCCCCACTATAGCAAAACAATAATGTAAAAAATATAAAATAACTGATAATAAGTGTGAAAATAACTATAAAAATAATAAAATAAGCAAGCTATAACAATGAATATAAATAAATTTAAAATACCATTTCAACCAAATATAGCATCGCCAACCACGATATTAAAAGAATCGGCTAATACAAACTAATACTCAAAATACAAAAATTAATCAATATCTGTTGTTACGGTGTATAAGAATACATACAACAAAATGTAAAGTAACTTAATTTGTATAGGCAGTTAGAATATCTTTAGATTACGCCATGTAACATTTTTGACAGGACGAACAAAAACAGCGATGAATCAGCTGTGGTGATTTTTTGCAGGATTTATTAGAGCGCAAAACCGAAAATATTATATCACAAAAATCATCCTGTAAAACTAATGGACTCACAGACATTCAAGTCTTAATTTTCAACTATCACTAATTCTCAAGATTGTGATGACAATCTGTAGTTGACCATAAATTTACGATTTGGGAAATACCGTTACCAATGTACTAATGTGGATTAGATATAAATTGTTAGCTGAGAATCTATACTTATTTAATACGCTAAGGGTTTTTTTGTCTTGAGAACTCCTCCTACAATTTTCAACCGATTTTCAAGTTTTTGTTGTCGTTGGATAGAGCGTGGTCTGTAGTTGTTTCCGCCAAAAATTGATGAGAATCGGACTGAAAATAAAGGCGCTATCCAACATTGAAATCTCAAAATTTCCCGTTTAAATAACATTGGGGACTGAATAAAGCATTTGAGACATTTGTTAGTAATCAGCTGTAAATACGTGTAGTTATTGGCGATTAAAGATATTCACATTATTGGATTGGTCGGATGTCATTGATTTAGAGCTAAAGTAACATTTGTACTGCATTTGAAAAAATTGCTTGATTTCGAGCAACACGTATACTAGTTACATTTAAAATGCAAATAATTTAGTCAGTTATGTTCAAATTTGGGAAAAGATTAATAGAAGAGTGACAAATGTAGCAGCTTCCATGGTAGCAGGAATTATCACTTGGGGAGAGCTAACTTTCCAAATATGATACTGACTTACCGGGTGTCCTATACCACCCTTGCACCTCTTTTAAAATTTAATTTTTTAACAAAAACAAGCTGTGCAAAAACAATAGGTAAAGCTATTTCGCTCTGTTGAACAAAAGCTCTGTTGATTGGCTCTGAATTCAATACAGAGGGGACCAGACGAAATTTTAAAGCAACATTAACATTTATAATTTTAAACCATAATCATGATAATTTAGAAGATAAAAGAGTTTAAAATTAATTCTTTTTTATTGGGAAAAATTTCACATCTATTACACCTGAAAACTTAACATAAAACAGAACTTTCCAAACATGACAATGTCTTAGAACCTCATTTTAAATAATGTAAAATCATACAACGACAATCATCAAGAGATTAGTTTTACTAAACATTTAAATACTTGTTCATTAATCTCCGTCATGTTGTAAATTCAATAGAAAAACATTTTGGACAAAACTGAAAATATATGTCGGAAACGTATTTAAAAGAGTTTAAGACATTTTTGTGCTGAGACATGTTTGCTTAGCCAAAAAATGCTCAGAGAAGGATTTGTTTCATGTTATTTTTATGAGGTAAATCTAAATTTCAACCGCAAATAGTGCCCAAAATGCTAAATTGTGAAATTTTCTTAAAAAAACGTGTAAAAATAAAAAAAATTATTTAAAGTGAGGGTTTGTATTTGAAATTAGTGACTTCCGGTCTGTAGAGGTGATTTCAGGTACACCCTGTACATTGATATTACTCTGAGTCGATAGACCGCTTCACCTATAAAGACACAAGTGGTTCGATAGACCGCTTCACCTATAAAGACACAAGTGGTTAAAATTATAAATTAGTTCTGTGTTTCTTAAAATGGGTGTTTCGGTGGTCTGGGACGCCCAGTACGTTGGCGATTTTGTCGTCACCAAGGTATTTTTATACTCCCCCACTCACTCACTCATCGGGGTATCAGAAATTCATCAAATGTCGGCAAAGTAGATTAAGCGAAGTTTAGTTCTCGCTTGGGAATTACTGTGTAGTAAGTGATATATTGGTGCTATAATTCATAAGTGAGTACTAACCTCCGCTTAGTCTACTATACCGACATTTGAGGAATTTCTGATACCCCGATGAGTGAGTTACACATCGGGGAGTATATAATTTAGACTCGCCTACGGCTCGATGGGGGCTCCGCCCCCATGCCCCCTTAGGGGTTGCCCTAAATTTGTAGAATAATTTAAAGTCAAGTATTGAACAGGATAGTTCCACCAACTAACTGGACAGCGAAGACAGTAACAAAACGGGCTAATACGCACTACTCAAATCAATAATAATAATAACAATAATATCCTTTGAAAATATTTCACGGGACTCAGCTCCCATGCCCCCTAGTTGATTTTACTAATTTCGTTAATCATTCACAAAGTCTCAAATAATGAACTGTCTAGTTCCACCAAAGTACTGAACAGGATAGTTCCATCGAAGTTTTGAAAAGCTAAGTTTTAAATTACGTGTAGCTCTACTACAAAAATGTGTGATACTAACTCCTCCACGTTACCAACCACTTGGTCTGGAACGTCAACGATTTTAGATGCGGCACAGAAAAATTGCAATGGGGCAAAATTAATCTTAATTAAGTATCTTTAAATTAAATTTTCATAGGTAAAAAAATGTAATGTGCCCACTATAGCAAAACAATAATGCTAAAAATAGACAATAATTGATTATGTGAAAATAACTATTAAAATAATAAAATAATCAAGCTATAATAATGCATAAACTAAAGAAATTGAAAGTAACACTTAAACCAAATCTAGGATAGCCAACCACGATATTAAAAGAATCGGAAAATAAAAACTAATAAAATTCGAAGTATTGAAAAGCTAAGTTATTAATTTACTTGTAACTCTACTAAAATGTGTGATGCTAACTATTCCACGTCACCAACTACTTAGTCTAAAAACGTCAACGAGTTAACATGCGTCCAATTAAAATTGCAATGGGTCAAAATAATTCCAAATTAAGTATTTTTACATGAGATTTTCGTACATTTTAAAAATAAAGTAATATGCCTATTAGATTAAACAATAATGCTAAAAAATAGAAAACAACCAATAATAAGTGTGAAGATTGCTATTAAAATAATAAAAAATCAAGCTATGCTAGTTAATAAACTTAAGAAATTAAAAATACAATTTGAACTAAATATAGTATCGCCAACCACGATATTAAAAGAATCGGCTGATACAAACTAATTAAAAATAAAAACTTGTAAATTTCAGGATATAGAAGAAAAACGTTTAAATTTCTGAAATAGCAAATAACATTCAAATCAATAAGCGAAAACAAGAATTGAATAACATGAAAACAAAATCACAGGAAATAATAAAAACGGGGAAGATCCGCAAAAAACCCCTACTATTACAAACTACTAATTATAAGAATATAAAATCTAGACCTGTGAAATAATAATTTATTCATAAAAACCTGTTAGTTTTGTTCAATAGCCGTTTAAAAATTATTAAAAACATATTTTAAGTGTGTATTAAAATAAAATATAAAACACTGAATATAAATAATGCAGAAAGATAATAATTAACTGTCTATTAAGTATCGTACTAAGTAATAGAAGTATGTAACGTTAAGATCACGGCACGATCTAGACAGAAAATTCATAGAATGCGATATTCGGCTGAGAAGTTCACGTGGGGTGAATTTGAATAAGTAATCTAAAATAAATTGAAATGAAACGAGAACCTAACATTTAAATCTGTTCTTTTTGTTCAACACTTATTTAAACATTCTCAAAAACAAATTTTAAGTGTGAAAAAATCTAATATAAGACACTGAATATAAATCAAACAGAAAGGTAATAATTAACTATTAAGTGTTGTAATCGAAGTATGTTACGTTAAGATCACGGCTCAAGCTTCACAGAAAATCCATTTAATGCGAAATTCGGCCGGAAGAATATTCCCGTGTGAATTTGAATAAGTAATCTAAAATAAATTGAAACAAAACGAGAACATAACATTTAAATCTGTTAGTTCTGCTCAACAGTTATTTAAAAATTCCCTAAGACATATTTATGATGTGTGTAAAAATATAAAAGAAACGAGCTTTCAATGCAGCACAATCTGATAACGGTTTGTTAAATATGAGGGATACTAACGTTGTCAACAGCAAGAAAGCAGGTGTAGTTAAAAGACATGATTTAAATACAAGCGAGAACTAAGCGACTATTCACCCGCCATGGAATTCTCCATAGTAGGAGAAGAAAATTCACCTTTGGTAAACATTCAAGATAGCGCATATGCTGCATTAGCTACAAATTAGGCATTATCACTGTATAAAAATCATAACGAATATAACCCTGGGTACCTGGTGAAATGACCCGCTTTCAATGCAGTAGAACACCATAAATCATATTAAATTGGAGTGTATCCATCGAAGGATACAGTGCTTATATCAAACACGGGTGTAGTTGAAAGAGATCATTTAAACACGAGCGAGAACTAAACCTGAAGAGTGATCTACGATACCACGCGGTGATATACGCTGATACGGCTGAACTACGTTACCGACAAATCTATATTTTTTACCTTTTTTATAGTTAAAAAGTAAAAAAGTTGTAGTTTTATGATTTTCCCTAAATTGAAACAACCCAAAGAATGTCCATGCCAAATTTCAAGTCTCTAGCTTAAACGGTGGCTTCAGGACTTTAATATCATAAGTGAGTGAGTGAGTCAGTTACACATGGGGCTGTATATATTATAGACTCGCCTACGGCTCGATGGGGGCTCCGCCCCCATGCCCCCTTAGGAGTTGCCCCCTAGTTTGAATTAATAAAAAGCCAAGTTTGAAATAGTTTAGTTCCACACAATATCTGAACAGCCAAGACAGTAACAAAACCATCTAATACTCTAAATTCACAATCAATAGTAAAAAAAGCTTTAATAATCTCCTATTAGTAGGTTTTAATACCCCTCCTTAGTAAATAGTTAAAAGAAATTGAGCTGTGAAATAAATATTATTTATGTAAATATTCTAGGTGTTATGCTTGATGGAGGGTCCAACCCAATAATTGGTTGCCCCAATTCCGTAAATTACTGTCAAAACCTTATACAATGAACAGGCTAGTTAAGGGCTCAACTCCAACGACAGTAATAGAAGCCACCAATACACACTACTCACAATAAATAATAATAAGTTTTGAAATTTGCCCACGGCTCATGGTTTAATCCCACTTCCTAGTTCCCCTTAATTCGTTAAAAAATATAATGGAGTTGTGAAATATTAATGAACTATGTAAATAGTCATGCTCAAAAGTTGTTGTGTACAAATTTGGAAATACGATTATGATTGCACATGATTGAGGTAATAGCTGTATTCTGAAAATTTAAAAGTGGAATAAAATTATAAGTTTATATAGAGGATCGTTGTATGTAGCCTAATAAAAGAAAAAAGAAAAAAATCAAGATATTTGAAATTTAAAAAAATATGGTATAGGCTAAGATGCTTCAGTTCCGCCAAGGGGTGGCCAAGAAACGCAGGAATCATATATGTACCATATAGTGAAACGATAACAATTTTATCATTCAAAATCAGCAATTATTAATTTAACAATTTTAAATGTTATATATATTAGTTCAGAAAATTAATAAAAATAGAGCCCTAGTAGTATGTAATAGCTCACAGGGTATAAAGTACTATAATCATGAAGTCTTGAAGTCTTTATATAGTCTTAAAATGAAGAAAATTGCAACTTAAGAACCATAAAATCGGCGTACATTATGCATTTTCAACCAATGGTAGTAAAAAAACCAATTGTGAAATAATAGCCAAAAAAGGATTATTGATTAAATTAAAATATACTGAAAGAGTTACAATTTTTTTTTTTTTTGAGGGAGAGGCAGGGAAAATGCATTACGCACACAGGTGGCCAGCCTGTAGTGTGGGACTCCCCTAAAAAACGGGTTTACCCACTAAAAAACCTCCTCTACTCTTTAGGATTCTAACCTGGAATTGTTTATCACATTACGTCAGGCTAGGCCTAAATTTGGCTTACGCCCATGGGGCTCGCTCCTTATCCAGCTGTTCGGTCAAGGGATCTGGGCCACTTCGTGGTCCAAATCGGTTTTCTTTTCCAGGAGGATACCCCGGACGAACTGTGACAAACAATCCCAGTTGCCCTCATCCTCCATAATCTTTTGGCAGACCGTGTCCACCGAAAAAACACCGAGTTTTCTTGTGGCCTCCAGGCGGGGCCTTTCCCAACGCGAACAGCGGAAGAAGGTGTGCTCCGCGTCATCGGGAACGCCCGGGCAGTAGATGCAATCCGGTGAACCGGTCTTGCCCATCCGAAAGAGTTACAATAATTGATAAGCATAGAATAGTTTTCAATTACAACAATAATAGGGTTAATCGAGACTTTGTGTGAGAGCACTTCATTGAGGAAGTTTGACGGACAAAGTGGCAGCGAGAAAAATTACTATTGAGTTTAATTCAATTGGTTAGTTTAATATTTCTCAGCCTGATGGGTCATCAGATATGTAGATGGTCTTAAAAAAACGTAGGAAGTAGGTAAATGTTAGCGAAGGTAAGAATGGAAAGTTCAATTGTTCTATAACTTAATATGTTCAATCGATTCCTAAACTAAAATCTAAGCCTGATTGGACAGCAGCAAATAGGTCAAAGACCGGATGTCAGACGTGTTGGGACACGTTCAACTCTTCAAAGTAAAACTGTACCAGAACTATCAACTGAAGCGCTATATTCAATCTGGGGATTCATATAGAGAGACAGCATACAAATAGTAGAAAATTAAGTTAAAATTCTTGTATTAGGTAATTTTTTGTGCGAAAATCTACAAGAAATTTTCCAGCATGAGAAAACTAAAGTTTAGAAAATGTATTAAGACCAAATATATTTTTAGCAATTAATATAGAAATCAAAGCGGACATCACCTGAATGTTAAGATACGCTTTCGATTCAGTAAATTCATTTTCAATAATAACACAGCAATCAGAGGGACAACCATACTCAAACAACTGTGCGCCCAATCGAGATTAATTATCGGGAAGAGGTGTAGTTAAAAGATATCATTTAAATACAAGCGAGAACTAAGCGACTATAATAGCGCTCCAAGCGACATCTCTAAGAACCAACGTACTTCCTTACGACACCTCGTCTTTTGAGAATTATTTATAATTTGAAAGCTGAAAAATTTTTAGTTTTTGGGCATTAATACTGTCTAGAACAAAGCAAGAATTGCTGAAATAACCCGCTCTCTATGCAGAAAAACACCGTCGTCTAATCAAGACATTCATGCAAACGTAATTCAATAATGGTATCATACACGGGTGTAATTGAAAGAGATCATTTAAACATGAGCGAGAACTAAACCTGCAAAGTGATCTACGATACCACGCGGTGATATACACTGATACGGCTGAACTACGTTACCGACAAATCTATATTTTTAACCTTTTTTATAGTTTAAAAGTAAAAAAGTTGTAGTTTTATGATTTTCCCTAAATTGAAACATCTCAAAGAATGTCCATGCCAAATTTCAAGTCTCTATCTTAAACGGTCGCTTCAGGACTTTAAGATCATCAGTGAGTCAGTCAGTCAGTCAGTTACACATGGGGCTGTATATATTATAGACTCGCCTACGGCTCGATGGGGGCTCCGCCCCCATGCCCCCTTAGGAGTTGCCCCCTAGTAGTATGTAATAGATCACAGGGTATTAGGTACTATAATCATGAAGTCTTAAAGTCTTTATATAGTCTTAAAATGAAGAAAGTTGCAACTTAAGAACCATAAAATCGGCGTACATTGTGCATTTTCAACCAATGGTAGTAAACCAATGGTAGTAAACCAATGGTAGTATAGAATACCAATTGTGAAATAATGGCCAAAAAAGAATTATTGGTTCAATTAAAATATACTGAAAGGGTTACAATAATTGATAAGCATAGAATAGGTTTCAATTACAACAATAATATCGTTAATCGAGACTTTAGGTGAGCGCACTGCATTGAGGAAGTTTGACGGACAAAGTGGCAGCGAGAAAAATTACTATTGAGTTTAATTCAATTGGTTATTGTAATATTTCTCAGCCTGATGGGTCATCAGATATGTAGATGGTCTTATAAAAAGTCGGAAGTAGTCAATGTTAGCGAAGGTAAGAATGGAAAGTCCAATCGTTCTATAACTTAATATGTTCAATCGTTTCCTAAACTAAAATCTAAGCCTGATTGGACAGCAGCAAATAGGTCAAAGACCGGATGTCAAACGTGTTGGGACACGTTCAACTCTTCAGTAAAACTGCACCAGAACTATCAACTGAAGCGCTATATTCAATCTGGGGATTCATATAGAGAGACAGCTTACAAATAGTAGAAAAATTAAGTTATAATTACTGTATTAGGTAATTTTTTGTGCGAAAACATACAAGAAATTTTCCATCATGAGAAAACTAAAGTCTAGTAAATATAATAAGACCTTAAATATTATTAGCAATTAACACCTGAATGTAAAGATACGCTTTCGATTCAATAAACTTCATTTTCAATAATGACACAGCAATCAGAGGGAAAACCATACGCAAACAACTAAGAGCCCAATTGAGAATAATAATCGGGAAGAGGTGTAGTTAAAAGATATCATTTAAATACAAGCGAGAACTAAGCGACTATAATAGCGCTCCAAGCGACATATTTAAGAATCAAAGTACTTCCTTACCGACACCTCGTCTTTTTAGATTTTTTCTAACTTGATACTTGAACATTTGTAGTTTTTGAGCATTAACAATGTATAAATCAAAGCGAGTATTACCCTGGTGAAATAAACCGCTCTCAATGCATCATAACACCATCGTCTTGTACCAAACACGGGTGTAGTTGAAAGAGATAATTTAAACACGAGCGAGAACTAAACCTGCAAAGTGATCTACGATACCACGCGGTGATATACGCTGATACGGCTGAACTACGATACCGACAAAGCTTGATTTTTAACCTTTTTTATAGTTTAAAAGTAAAAAAGTTGTAGTTTTATAATTTTCCCTAAATTGAAACATCTCAAAGAATGTCCATGCCAAATTTCAAGTCTCTATCTTAAACGGTCGCTTCAGGAATTTAAGATCATCAGTGAGTGAGTCAGTCAGTCAGTCAGTTACACATGGGGCTGTATATATTATAGATTTGAATATGTTATGCACCGCCACAAAGTGGAATTTGAGAGTTCATTTGCTTTCAACTTCGTCCATGGCATAGTAAACCTAAGCGAAATCCTTGGCAGTTATTGGGACAATGTAGTGATCACCAAAGTACATGGTAAATTCGCTGGATACGCCCTTCTCCCGCGACTGGAGACCCAAGTAGAGCGTCCCCGGCGGCGTCCTCCACGCCGCGACCTCCAGGCATCCTTCGGCTCCTTGCTGGAGGACGGCGCTCCAGCAGGAAAATACACGGCAGTTCCGTGACGCTACAAGGACATCACTCCCCGCCGATGAGGGTTCCCTTCCTCGGAGCCAAGCTCGACCCCCGGCCGGTGCACGGTACGTGCGCTGCTGCACGTGCACTGCTGCATTCCGTGATAACTAAGCAACTGCAGCTGCAGCAATCGCGGCGAACGTTCCTGGAAATGGCAACCTCGAGTGTGGGCTTTGTTGCTGAAACATTGCAGGTCGTCGCGTCGCTCAGGTTATGTTCACCCTCTTGTTATTGGTTACCGATGAAAAAATCAATATTTTCCGTTAGAGTACACTCATGAATACTAATAAAAATACCTTCGGGTATTAACTTAGTTTGTATTACAATTTAGCTACTGTCTACTTAATCTTTTTGAAACCATGTTTCAAAACAGATGAAGTTTAATTATATTTGAAACTATAAAACTATAAAACGATAAATATAAGTCAGTTTATACACATTTATGAGTGACATCAATTCGGTGAGTCTGCGGGTTTTTAAATTTGGAAATGCGTATTAGCTCTGTCACATCAAAAAATATGTAATGGTCCAGCCACTATGAGTAGGGTTATACAGGGTGGGAAAAAGTCTGGAAACGATACAACAACATCGGGACAATGTTGTTATCTATATATCTTTAAAAGTATTTACAGTATGTAATAAAACTAAAACTTTGCAAATTGGTGACAATACATACTTCCTATACTACTTATTTTCCTTGGACCTCCAAGGGAGGACGGTCCATAGAGTAAGAAGAAAATCTTAAATGTAAGAATAGATCAATATGTACATCAAATTAAAGGTCTCTAAGAATATAGAACAATGCCGCAAACCAGAACCTCAAAATAATGGCCGAGTCAAAATTGGCAGGTGATCAAACTTAGTGTTAAAATCATATTGCTGAAAACAAAAAATGCAATAACTCCCGTCCCGATCCACTCGACCGTTTGAGGTCGGGTTTGTGGTGAATTGCTCAGAATGCAAAGCCCTTTAAAATGATGTATCATATGACGTAGCCAAATGCAGTTTCCCTGACGACCTCCAATGGGAAGGTCCCTAAAGGATGTCTTGGGAAACACTTCATTGGTCTACGTCCTGTGATACATCATTTTAAAGAGCTTTGCATTCTAAGCAATTTGCCCCAAACCCTACCTCAAAAAGTCGAGTGGATCGGGAGTTGTTGTATTTTTGTTTTCAGCAATATGATTTTAATACAAAGTTTAATCGCCTGCCATTTTTGACTCGGTCATTCTTTTGAGGTTCTGGTTTGCAGCATTGTTCTCTATTCTTAGAGACCTTTTAATTTTATGTACATTGATCTATTCTTATATTTAATAATTTCTTCTGACTCCTTGTGGACCGTCCCCCCTTGGAGGTCCAAGGACAATAAATACTTTTTGAGGTAATTTCAGTCACTCAAAATCAGTTTGCAAAGTTTTAGTTTTGTGACTAAAATACTTTTGAAAATATGAAATCGCAAACACTAAACCTCGCACTTTTTTGCAATGTGCTGTGATGATTACACAAGCAACAAACGATCATTTTAATGCCTGAGGTATTTAGATTGAATTTTTCTGTATAGCCCTATACCTATTACCTATACCATAGAACTCTATACAGAGAACTTGCGAGATTTAAGGTCAAACATTTCGTGTAAAGTATTTATGTTTGTAATTGTAAGGCAGCCATCGACACCAAGAGTATGGACATTAAAGTTATCGTTTAATATACAGTATATGTCTTGTGCCACACTAATAGGGCAGTAATTAAAAAATTAAAAATAAATTCATATTGACACAGTTTTTGTTAGTTACATATTATATAAGACAATATTCTAAAATCATAATTGAAATCAATCATTTAACTGTGACATAATCCCAGAAATCTTTCATAACCGCAACCGGTATGGCGAAGTT
Organism: Neoaliturus tenellus; assembly: GCA_030545055.2. Classification (NCBI taxonomy): domain Eukaryota; kingdom Metazoa; phylum Arthropoda; class Insecta; order Hemiptera; family Cicadellidae; genus Neoaliturus; species Neoaliturus tenellus. Next base: position 258,543,355 of record CM061531.1, read on the forward strand.
TTTGTGTATCCACTTAAGTATTTTACCTGGTGTTTGGAAACCACTCTATTACTGTTAGTCTTAACTAGGCACACTGGCACACAAGCTTAATCTTGTGTACTAAAGTGTCGTCTCATGAGTCATCTTCCACACTGTGTCGATTGGCTTACTAATGGCCAGGTTTGTAAACGTTTTAACGTTTCCTTGTTTTTGTTTCGTCTTGTGTGTTTGCCAAATTTATGATCCCTACTCAACAGCAGAAGAGAATGACATAACACTTACAAGCTCATTTAATTTGAAAACGGGCCCATGCGAAACTGTGGTTTAGAGCGTAATATTAAAATGAAGCCGACGTTTAAAGTCAACCATTTTGTTTAAATGATTTACTGTCAATAATGTGTTCCAAGTAAAACGATTATGGCAGTCACCCTTTGCTAAACCTGTCTGGTTTTTCATTCGGAAGAAAGGTTTTCCACGGTGTAGTTAGTTGAATATGCAACACTTGCTCACGGCAAAAACTATTACAGTCGTGTACAACAACCAGTTTTTATGCAATCTATGATATCTATTCCTATAAAAATGTTCTGGGAAAGTGATGCAATAGTTCATCTTGGTTTATAAGATTACTACGGTATGTGTTTTAATGTCTGGACTTTCCTAATGATAAAGAAAAATAAAACACAGAATTCATGTAAGTTAAATGTGAAGGAGAGTTTATTTATTTTCTTTCCCTTTACAATTTATGAAGATAGAAGGTTGGGTTTTGGCAACGTTTTTCGAATAAGAGTTGTTATGAATGACGTATTTTCCAGATTAAGACATCCATTGTTTGATAATGTTTTATTTTGTAATGCATTATCTGTCTGTTGTGAGTGGTATATTTGTGTAAACAAAACACATTTCTTTACAACTAGAACCACGCCAATTTTTGAAGAAACAATTGAAGCCAATTTTGAACAATTGATTGCAATTTTGAAGCTTTTGGATTAACTCAGTTTTGGATCCCTGTTTTTAATCCCATTGCCAAGCTTCTGCGGTTAGAATCATTGCTATTTGGAACAAAGCGCATAATATATCTGAGATAGCCTAACTGCGACATAGGCTAGATTCTCGCTGAGATGGAAACCTCAGGTCAGAGTACAGGGCTTGTTTTGTAACGGTTTACTCTTGTTATCCGGGCCAAAAACCTCGTGGGACCAACAAGACAGTAGTCCCACATGTTAGCTCATTACAGACGTGGGAACCAAATATTACGAGGTTCGTGTTTTCCCACTGAACCGTGTGGTTTGGTGCAATACCGGAGTGAGTTAAAACACACTGTGTATGACAAGGGGATTGCCTAATACATTGAAATATTTACTTTTGATGGTAAAATTACGCGTGATCCATTCGCTTTCCATCCTCTAAAGGACATCTATTCACTCCCATCCTCTTCTACATGTACAAAGTTCCGCAGGCATCTCATCTACAATTTACACAACACAAATTTACTTTTATGAATGATTTTACTTGAATTTTGTACAGTGACACATTGAACTGTGTAAAAATTAATTTTCAGATCTCAATCCCACAGTTTGAATAAATTTGAGTTATAATGTTGGTTTACGGGTCATGGCTCCAGCATTTTCCTTGTTTTGCAATCGAAGCGACCCGGGGACATAGAAAGCGGCTGGAGAAGAAATCTTAAAGCCGCCAAGTGATAATTCGAGTTGATAACATTTTATGAGTGTTAAGTAATCTTAGACCCCGTGACAATGTCAAAAGAGAAATCGAGACAGCACAATTTTTAATCAAATTACCAATGTATGCAGAACCAAAAGTATAGGAACATCCTTATGGTGAAGTGAGAACGCCACCCTCGAAATACAGATGGCAACACCAAGATTAAATATTTATTCAATGATTAGGCCTACGCTGATTGGTTGAATGGATAAGATAGCTGGAATCGTTTTGCAGACGTTTGTAATTGTTTGTAAACAAAAATACACTTATTTTGACATTTAAGAGGAAGAAATAGCGCTTCCCATGGCAATTAGGAGAAATAATCCTAGCATCAGAGCTGCGTTTGCCTCTATACGGAGATTCCTATCTTGCAATGCTCCAAAATGAAATAGTACCAGAACTTCAAAATATCCTTCGTGAATTAGACTATGGGTTTCGAAGGCAAAACTCAATTTTTAACATGGGATGTTCCTACTCATTTTGTACTGCATACACTGAAATTGCCTTCTAGGATTCAAAACCAGATACACAACAACGTTGCTTCAATCTTACAAAGGAAATCATTGTATTTGCTAACAAATTTGCAAATGTATGAAAGATTCACGACATTGAATGCTAACACAAGTGTTTCACTATGCGCTCCCTAATTTTCTTTAAAGTGTACTACATCATAAATAGATGCCAAAGAATCATCTCGGTTGTGTTCACACATCGAACAAGGAAACACTTTTCCTGTCGGGAGGCATTGCCCTCGTGTGCAGGGAGCCCGAGGCAGTGATGGTTGGCTGCGCGGTGGTGACAGCTTACATTAGCGGCAGTCCCGTCTAGCCGTTTAAGGAACGTGCGCGTAGTGTTTCAAAAGCGTGCGCGGTCCCGTAACCTGGATTAGAGACAGGAATGGCGCTGGTTCAGGTCCTGGATTGCAAGTTGCACAAGCGCTGACCACGGAGATGAAAGTCTCGTGACCGGTAACCTTTAGTTGCGAACTTTGCCGCCAGGTTGCGTCGTCGCCGGGACCTGCCTTTCGTTCCGGGCCCGCGGCGAAGCAGAAACAGAAACGGGAGGAGCGTGGGGTTGAGCAACTGGTCCGGGTGCTGAATTATGTATGGGCAGAAAATTATAGTGTCTCAAGCTATGAGGAATACGGTAGCTATGAGCTTGCGGTGACTTTCAACAAGAGCACTACAAGTCTAAATAAATTTACTTGCTGCGTACTGCCATGCGATTTAACATAAATTCCGTCAAGCGCCTTACCCATAGCAAGGAGAGTATTTTTTGTGATTTTTGCAAGGTTTGCTGGTTCTATATAAATACTATACTGTATACTATACTGAATAAACACTACATACCAGAAGACTTTGATTTCACATGGAGGGAATGATTTATTCTTCGTATACTAGCGGCAGATATAACATCAAAGACTAACATCCATTGTGACATTTAAGACACTTATCTTGTGAGAATTTAGTATTTAAATGCCTTATGTTCAAATCTATGTTAAAATCAAGACCAAGATAAATTCCACATTAACCAGAATCATTTTAGTGGACTGCCGGTGTATGCGTTATGAGGCAAAATTTTCTCTGTGAAGTTGTTACAGAAAGAGTTCATGATTAACTCAAATGGGGTCCGTCCCTGGGGGATGGTACATAAATATACTTTATATATTATAATTCCTCTAAGGCTGCACCATAATATCGCGTGGCGAAATATCGATTCAAATCGAATTGCGACATAGCTTCGGAAATTGGTATACGACATCCAATCAATCATCAAAGATGCGTAATCAATGACGTCATTTAAACAATGACTTTCAAAAACGAAACAACAGATATATAGAGAGGGAGAGTCGTTAGGCATTTTTGTGAACAGTCACGCAGAGACGAGGAAGATAGCGATTTATCTTTCCTACTCGGTATTCTCTCGTGGGACCCCCTAGAGGAGATATCCCATGGCCGACCATCAACTCAACCAGCATGTTACCTCAACCAGCATGTTACCTCAACCAGCATGTTACCTCAACCAGCATGTTACCTCAACCATCATGTTACCTCAACCAGCATGTTACCTCAACCAGCATGTTACCTCAACCAGCATGTTACCTCAACCAGCATGTTACCTCAACCAGCATGTTACCTCAACCAGCATGTTACCTCAACCAGCATGTTACCTCAACCATCATGTTACCTCAACCAGCATGTTACCTCAACCAGCATGTTACCTCAACCAGCATGTTACCTCAACCAGCATGTTACCTCAACCAGCATGTTACCTCAACCAGCATGTTACCTCAACCAGCATGTTGCCTCAACCAGCATGTTACCTCAACCAGCATGATACCTCAACCAGCATGTTACCTCAACCAGCATGTTACCTCAACCAGCATGTTACCTCAACCAGCATGTTGCCTCAACCAGCATGTTACCTCAACCAGCATGTTACCTCAACCAGCATGATACCTCAACCAGCATGTTACCTCAACCAGCATGTTACCTCAACCAGCATGATACCTCAACCAGCATGTTACCTCAACCAGCATGTTACCTCAACCAGCATGTTACCTCAACCAGCATGTTGCCTCAACCAGCATGTTACCTCAACCAGCATGATACCTCAACCAGCATGTTACCTCAACCAGCATGTTGCCTCAACCAGCATGTTACCTCAACCAGCATGATACCTCAACCAGCATGTTACCTCAACCAGCATGTTACCTCAAATAGCATGTTACCTCAACCAGCATGTTACCTCAAATAGCATGTTACCTCAACAGGATGTCCCTCAAACATTGGACCTCACATTGTACCAGTTTGCAACGGGGGTATAGAAGCAAGTAAATCAATCCATCGCCTATGTCTCCTCCTAGCCCATCTTTGTATCTTAGTATCTTCAAATTCAGTGTTATGAATGACTTTTCTATAAAACGATTCGAATTATGGAATTGAAAATTAACCATTACGTGGACTGTGTTTTGAGACAACAATGTGTTAGAGTTTTCATATATGTAGTCTAACAATTATGTTTCAAAATAGGGCCCATTTTAAATCCTAATACTGTAAAAAACTGAAAAATAAAAATAGGTTTTTATTAAAAACAAAAATATTTGCAGAATTAAATTATTTACAAAAAAAAAAAGATTGGACGACAAAAAATTTAAATTGCTGGTTTTCTTATTCACAAATAATGCAAATGCAAAAACACGCTCTCTCCGTTGTTTATAGTTAGATTTTTACAATCTTAGAATGTTTTACTTTAAATAATAGAATTTTTTAACATTTTGTTTATAATACAATTTTTAGTTTAAAATTTTGAGATATTTTAATTTGAAAATTGAAATTTACCGTCATTTTTAAGCCATAAAAGATTGCAATTTGAAAAATTATTTTATTAGAGTCTTGATATATACGTCAAACGTTTATGCTTAGCTTCAATCCAGCATGAACGTGCTGTATTTCGACCTTTGCAACGTGCTGCAATCTGACCCTCTAATACCTTTATTGAAATGGCGATCCCGTGTAACTTAACTCGTTGTAAAAAATAACTGCAATTTACCCACCGTACATAATCAGAGAGAAGAAAACTAATGATATAACACATTACAGTACATTGAGTTATTTGCTTTTTTTGCTCCCTGGATAACCTGGTAAAATGTGATCCGATGGTTGCTGCACATACCTGGGCAGCCGCTGCCGCTGGTTTTATTTTCATCTCGCAATCATAAACATCGCTCTACCGAGCCGTGACGGCACGGCCGGTTGTGCCAAACAGTTGTTTCGCTATTTCGTTGCGTTGCTTTCAACATCCTCAGGCCAGGCCACCACGTGGTATCAGGATGTTTGGATGGTTCTTTTTCCGGTAAAGGTCTGCTTTGGGGCGATTCATACGTTGTCAGTACAAACCTCAATTCCATTCCCATCATGCTCCTTCCTAAAATTGTGTGTAGTGATTATTCTTATAATTATAACTTCTTAGACAAACAATTAACTTTAAGATTGTCTTAACTGTGTTATGGCTTGGAAAACAGGTTGTAGTTTGAATTAATTGCCAACTATGCACATCCAGAGAATACTAAAACTCCTGTTAAAATATTAGTTTTAGCCTATATACTTAATTGCAAATTTAGCAGAACCGATAACGGCCGTGAGCTGTGACGCATACGCATACGCCCGACCGTATCAGCGATGACTTGGTGACGCAGTGGCGGCAACAAAGCAGATCAGCCGACTAACGCAATGTATACACTAACGTCACGTGACCGATCGCGGAAGGCCACCGGGTAGCTTAGTCATCCGCATTAGCATTGGCTAGTTCAACCGATCAAACACTCGTCACGTTATGGTGATAGTCAAAATAAATAAGGGTGTTGTGCTAATTTGGTACAGCGAAAACTCGGTACAGGTTGGGGAGACAGATGTTGACAAGGGTTTGACTCGAAGGCGACAAACTGGCGGTGGTGTGCGAATTAGGTTCGCTACCTGTCCCGCCTCAAGCGGTAGTGACGACACCATGTCGTACCCCAGCAGAGCAGGTATGGTGCGGCCGCAGGTAAAATTGGCTACGACGACACGTTGTCGCTTTACCCGCCCCGCCTCAGTCAGGTATAAGTAGCCTATACCAACTCACAAACCACCATTCAAACGGGCGTGCATCAACTGCGCGAATTGACCTGAGCCATTTAGCTAGGGATGCATCAACTGCGCGAAACGCTTCAAGGGACGACGAGAGACGTGCATTAACTGCGCGAAGTGGTGGGGCTATTTCAGTATCATATTATAAGACAACATCGGGTTTTAATATTTGCAAATTAGATAGTTTTACATTAGATTAAAATTAAACGAAAAACTAAAATATGTTTATTTCTTTTTCTTTTTGTTGACTTATTTCCTGTTGAAAAGCTCAGTAGGCCGATTGTCAACACCAACTGACTTCTTCTTGAGGATTTGTATAAATTTGTTGATGGGAAATCTGTTCACCTGATGAAAAGGAGTAGTTTCATAGTTATGTTCATTTCCATTACCGGTGGATAATTTTTTTTTATTTGAATTTAAATCTAGTTCCCATACGGACGATATAATATCATACTCTGACGATTTTAAAACTCTTAGGAACCTCTCGGGTCTTAACTATTAAATTTTATACTCTCACTGATAAATTTCTCCGTGAAAAATATACATCCAAAATAATTCCACTATTTTTAACAATAAATATAAGTGAGCCTACTTTTACAAAACAAACAACAAAATATTTACAGTTCGCACACTTTCAAAAAACATAAAGGCTATTTACGAAAAATCCAAGGCAACGTGGGTGGTGTTGTCCCTTTAAAAACTACACCGTAAAGGGCCGAAATAACCAATAAAATAATAAGCGGAGTGGAGTTTAGAAAATCACTTAAATATTTACGAATAGGCTCAACTAGTGCCAAAGCCAAGAGTTTGACCACACTTTGTGATGTGGGAAATTGGGATGAACTTGTAAACTAGGAGATTTCTTCCACCGCCAACTACCGTATACCTGACTCGGGCTTCGCGCAGTTGATGCACATTTTTGGGGGACCCTTTTCGGTTTTCGCGCAGTTGATGCAAATCGAAGGAATTTTTCGCGCAGTTGATGTGCGACCATTCAAACATCTGTCATCTGTTTCACCCCAGAACGTACCGAATGTTCTCATGAACCGAATTTCCGCAGTACCGAATTAGCATAATTTAGGCATATACTTAAATAAGGCTATTCTCTAAAAACATATAATGATTACGATTACATGAGTTTCTAATTTGCTAGATTCAAGTGGCTTCGAATGTCATCTACAAGTCGCAGTTTTGCCCAATATATCTTTTATATCTGACAAAGTTCTATTAAATAAAAAATGTACTAAATCTATATGAACAAAACCCTTAATTTTCAAGTGGCATTTTCGCATTTACAAACATTTGTTTTTAGTTTATATGTTGCCGCGTTCATTCATACAACACGTGTGCTATCATGGTAGGCATTGTTGACTGTTCTTGATAAGCGAATTTCTAAAGTAAGGCGCAGCAACTCACGTTTCCAAACGATAAAACATGTCTCATTTTTAGGCTTACCTTGGACATTAAATCAATTCCAAGAAAACGTATAGCCCTCTCACTACTACGTTCAAATCATTTAATTATGCATATTTTAGAAGTACCCCGAAATAGTTTACACAATGTAAAAACAATTACTGTATTAGTTTTGTTATTGTGATGTGTAATAATTTGTCATAAAGATTCATGGAAATAGAAATTTATAAAATTGTTTTTTGTATATTAATTGGTGATTGGTGATATGCATGCGTTAGTGGAACCACTGGGGTAGACTGATTGTGGATAATTATGACAGCACATTGATTACACAAATACTAATTCCTTACTGATTCCTTGTTGCTATTATACCCTCACTACACAAGAATCCTATACTCGTAGAGTAAGGTATATTTCTATGCATGTGTGCACACTAATCTCGAAAACGGCTCGAACGATTTTCTTAAAACGGAGCGAGCAAGCTCGTTTTGAAAGAAAAATGTCTTTTGGATTTGGTATTTTAGCGTACAGTCTTTGCCTGGTTTTAAAATGACTACAAAGAATTGTTTAAGTTTAAGGAGCGATTCCCGGCTCCAATAGGTACTGAATTGCAAATTTAAAATGTGTGAACTAGCGTGGTCACATTCTTCCCAGAGAGATCCAGGGTGGGACCACTGTAGACTGGATCAGCAGTATCAGCACAAGGGCCCGTAGCAGGAAGCAGACAGCTGGTGGTGAGGTTAGTGTTGTGTTATGACTATGACGCCGCTATTGTGGAGAAGCAGTGAAAGTATTGTATTGTCGGAGGACCAAAGCCAACGGAACGTGTCATGGACCAGCGAGAGTGAGTGAAAGCCATCGCAGCCACTGTCGCGTTTTTACTGCCGAATATCTCACGATCGGAAGTCACTGACCTTCCGCTATGAGACTTGAGAGAAAAGGCAAACAATTATTTCATGCACTCAAAGAGCGACTTTGGATACAACATTTTCAGGAAATAAGTACAGCAATCAATTTTCAATTTAACTTCTCTACATCATAGACTTATTTTAATTCAATCAAGTACTATAGTATTTTAAGTATTTTAATTCGTAACTTGCCATTTTCGGAATATTCCGTATCTATAAAGGACTGGGTTGTAAACAATCCGTTTTATAGCATAAGAGATTGTTATATCAAACAGGTATGTAACATTATCAGTTCCTTTGCGCTTGAGCATAATTTGTCTGAGATTGAACTTCAGTTCAATCTGAGGAAAAAATTAAAAAAATAAATAAAAATAAAAAAATAAGAAAAAAGCAATTAAACTAGCAATATTCTATAAGCATGCTGCTTGTATAGTATTATTGCTAGTTTGAATGCTGATTTATTTTATTTTATTTTTTTTTTATTGCTGCGTTTTTCTTTGTGCATGTTTTTTCCCTTTTTCCGACTGATGTAGTTTAGGTTTAAGATTTATTTACAACTGTATGACTATGCCTATTGTACGCATGGATCGAATGGATCAATGAAGACTTTGACTTTAGTATTCAAACAATGTCAACACTTAGGGTCGAATAACCCTTAACGTTTTATTTTACTTATTTATTTTTTGTGTAAGTCGACTGGTCGTCCCAGGAGAACGAATTCCGATAGACTATATATTTATGGGTTATATGTTTATGATTATGTTTATCTACAAAAAATTATAACAAAAAGGACCAAAAGGAGGTTAATCAAAGGTATTGTTAGAGGCATCTATACTTATTTAATACGCTAAGCGTTTTTTGTGTTGAGGACTCCTCCTACAATTTTCAACCGATATTCAATTTTTTGGTGTTTTTGGATAGGACTTGGTCTGTAGTTGTTTCCGCCGAAAATTGATCAAAATCGGACATAAAATAAGGGCGCTGTACACAAATTTGAATTTTTCCCTTTAGAATAACATTGGGTTTGGGTTGAACATTTTAAACATCTGTTAATGTACAGCTGTAAATACGTGTAGTTTTTTGTGATTACTGATAATCACAATATTGGATTAGTCGGATGTCGTTGATTTAGAACTAAATGTTACTTTTGTATTGTATCAAAATAAATTGCTTGATTTCAAGCAAAAAAAGTAGACTAGTTCTTATAAGTGATGCAGTGATGGTACCTCCAAAAGTTTTGTAACCTTTAGGTCATATTATTTGAGACAAGATACTTCGTTTCAGTTTGATTGATGAAAACAATAAATATTATGTCAGCTTTCTGTCTGAAAGCAGCAAGTATAAATGTATTTGAAAGTAAGGTACCGTTAAAAAAAATCAAACTAGCAACAATTTTGAAACTTAATTTTATTTACGGTACAACTAATTATTTTAATCGATTATTTATTAATATTTTTAGAATATTTTCCAATAAGGAATAAGCTATTACGGTGTTAGGAATAGTAGGCCCTAAGACCTAAACCCGGAACGAACGGAACCATGTTAGTTTTTCATTTTGAGGTCCCCAGAAGCCAAAAACACCATTCGTTCATTTTCTTATATTTGTATAAAAATGGGTTTTCGTCATTTTTCGACCTAAATTTTTAAAATTCAACAATTTTAACTAAAGCCATTTAAATAGCTTAAAAAACAATAAAGTATTTTGAAATCCAAAAACGTCTTTCCAATGTTCTGAAAAATCAACAAAACCAAGGTATCTTGCTTATTTATTGACATAACTTAATCAAATTTAGTATGTACCCTATCTAGACGAGGTTTAACTTATACTTGCACACAAAACCCATATAACAACAAACTTAAATCCTTATTCCTATGGTGTTTTTATGAGAAAAGTAAAAAATCTGAAATACCACTGGAATTTTGCTGAGTACGCGGGGTATTTCAATCAAGATACAGTTTTTATCCTTCAAATTTTAGAAATATTAGCTGGGGGTATAAGCCTAAAGATGTAGAAAACAAGTTGTAATAGTATACACATAAATGACATATATCATTTTCGCAGGGGAAAAATTCAATATTTTGAACAATTTTATTAAAGTGTAACTTAACTGAAAAAAACAACAGTTCCGTTTTCGTTTCCACATTCAATGTTTCAATACAAATTTGAATACTTTTATTAAATATTATTGGATTTAAAAAAAATAAGGTAAGATTACAAATCGACCCAAATAAATTTTTTATTTTTTTATTTTAAATCGTACAAAAAGCTATTGATCGAAGGCTACATTTGAATTTTTACTCTATGTGTAAAAATTCTAACGATTGACTTTAAATTTCACTTAGGCGAGTTTTTTACCCCAACAAACTTTTTTTATTACTAATACTATACTGTAATTGAATAGTACTGTAAGCTCCTTGCCACTACTTAATTGAGTTATGTCAATGTGTAACTAGAGATTTCTTGATATCTATAAATATGTGGAAACGTTGATTCTCCATTCGCATAAGTGAGCAACCTCAATTATTAAAAAAAAGTACCAGTAATAAAAACTTTACAACGTATAATGTATGAAAAAAAGATTTTCACTCAATAGTTTTGATTTATGTAATTTACAATTATAGGTAATTGTGTACACTGTTATTGATGATAATTAAATAAAAATTGCTCAATACACAGTTTCTTAATTTTTAATACGTTTCTGTTAAATAATAATAGATTTTTAGAGTCCAATTCATGACGTCACAATGAATAATTTTAATTTAATTTATTGTAAAATTCATCTTGGATTGTTTCGAAAATAAATGTAATAACTTTGCTCCCTGTACACCTTGTTAAATTGGCGTCTGCCGTTGAAAATAAATAAATAGACATTCATTACTGTGAAGTAAAAAAAATACAATCCACCAGACTTTACTGTACATCGTAGACGACAGGTTGTTTGAAGTAGTGGTGGTGGTAGTAGAGATACAGACACACGACCGACGACGGACCGACGACCGATGCAGAGGCAGTCTGCCCTCGGTTGTCGAGTCGCGTCGACGTTGTCGTCGCTCGCTTGCTGTCTCCAGCTGAGGTGACTACTTTCAGCTGACTTTTGTTGTCAATTCCAATCCAATTGTCAATACTGACTGTTGTGGTTGTACTTTTTGTTTTCGTCACTATCTGTCACTTCGAGTCACTTCGGTTGTTGTGCGAGTGAGTGGGTTAGGCAGTGGTGTCGTTGAATTTTGAAAAACACAATGTAGACTTAAGTGCGGTAGGAAAGTGAATATCAGTGTAATTTTAATCCCGGTGCTCAAATGTCTTATCGTTCCTTCACGTTTAGTGAATAAATAAGCTCGCTTTAATTCAGACGTAGTAACAACATAACCTCAAAATGCCTGCTGTGATATCAAAGTATCTTCAAGATACTGCTGTAAAATATAATATAAACAAACAAAACTGCAGTAAAGTCTTGGTTGCTGCTGCAGTTTTGATGTACGGTTGCAAAATAAGTTACCCATTGGTGCAAAACATTTACAATAGGACTAACAAAATAAGTTATTCAAATTTTAGATGTAGCCCAAACGAAAGTAGTCAAAGTGGACAGTCTGATTCAGAGGATGAAAAGTTACCTCCTACAAATAATAACCTCGTGGTACCTAATGGTAATGTGAAAAATGGTGAATATATTGATAGCAAAAGAAAACCTAAAGCGAGACAAAACACACCTGGATTCAACAAGGAGTTTGTAATTCAACTTTACAAACTTATTAGGCTAATGATTCCTGGCATATATACACGGGAAGTTGGATTATTGCTTCTTCATACGCTAGCCCTCATCACTAGAACATTTATGTCTATATATGTGGCTACAATGGAGGGAAGAATGGTAAAATTTATTGTGAAAAAAGATGTGAAGAGTTTTTCTTTTATGTTACTCAAGTGGTTAGGTGTAGCACTTCCAGCAACATTTCTCAATTCAACGATACGTTACCTGGAGAACAAACTTGCTCTGGCATTTAGGTAAGTGAGCTCTAAAAAGAGTCAAACGAGTTTGCTGTTCTGTAACTATCTAGTCATTATTAAGAGTTTTAAGAATTATTGAATGCTCATTCTGTTCGTGCCATCTTGTTAGCCAAAATGTGATTAACTTATATGTAAAAATTTTGTTAATGGTGTTAACCGTTGGCATAATAAATAATACTTTTGAGGGGTTTGGACCGCTTTCCCTAAAAGTGTTTAGTACACTAACAAAAACGCCACTGGCGTTGATAACTTACAGCAAGAAAATAATAATAAAGGGTTACTTTAAAAGGCGAAACTTCGTTATCCGACTCTACCGTTATTATCGATGTGGAAATTTTGATATTGTGATAATATTGCTATTCTTTGATTATACACAATTACATGATACGATTACGATTTTATCACCTGTTTTTGTTTTAGCGAATTTCCCTATAGGGAATACGCTATTACGGTTGTAGCCATGGTAAGACCTAAGCCCGGGACCACTTTACTTTTTCATTTTGAGGTCCCCAGAAGCCAAAAACACCGTTCGTTCATTTTCATATATATGTATATATATATAGGCCTATATAGGCCTATATTTATATGTGTGTGTGTGTGTGTGTGTGTGTGTGTGTGTGTGTGTGTGTGTGTGTGTGTGTCCGTGGTACTGATAACTTTTGAAGCGGACCTCCGATTTTGATCAAATTTGGTATGAAGGTGTAAGACCAGGTCTATTTTCATGAGTTCGCGAACCAGCATTGTCGGGTCATGGGAACGGGGTTTTATGCTGTTTCAAAGGGGTCAAAAATGGGTTTTTGGCATTTTTGGACCTCAATTTTCAAAATTCATGAATTTGAACTAAAACCATTCAAAAGAGCATAAAAAACAAACAATTTAGTATTTTGAATTTTTAACTTAGGTAGCTTAAATGGTTACGGAGAAAATTCAAATAAAGTTTCCCATGTTATTGTTATGGGTAAATCTTTAAAAAGATATAGGCCTATAGGCCTATCGCTTATTTATGAACATATCTTAATAAAAAATTTTATGAACCTTCACTAGATGGTGAGTAATTAAGATTTTATAAAAAAACCCACATGGCACTAAACCTATATGCTAAATCCCATGATATTCTCATGGAAAATAAGTACCATATGGATCGTATAATGTGTGTGTAAGTAAGTAGAAAATGGATCGTATAATGGGAGCAAGAGAGATGGAAATAATAAGGTAGGCCTATCTGTTCTTAATCAGCTGATCAGCTGTCTTCTTCATATATGTCAAATTTGAAATGTTTATGTTTTGTTATTTGTAAACAAATCATTCCTTTTGCATGGAAGCTTTGGATATACACTTTTATTACTGTTAACCCTTTTACTGCCGACGAGCGCAAATGCGCACGTCGGGGTTTGTGCTAAAATTGCCGACGTGCGCAATAACGCTCGTCGGCTATCTAGCGAAACCTGCCGACGTGCGTTATAAAGCACGTCAATATATATACATATATATTATAAATATATATATAAATATATATAAATATTTATAATATATATTTATATATAAATAAATATCTATTTTTTATATATTTCACCCAATTTATTTATTTATTTATTTAATATTTATTTATTTAATATTTATTTATATGTATAGGTCACCCGAGCGATGACGTCATCGAGGTTAATGACGCCACCGATGACGTCATCAATGACGTCATCGCCACGTCATTTCTGCAACGTCATGGGTGTGACGTCACAGGATGACGTAATTGGCGATGACGTCATCAATCGTGTCATCGATGACGTCATCGATGACGTCATCTGTGGGGTCATTGACCTCGATGACGTCATCGCTCAGGTGACCTTGAACTGGCCCAGCAACCATACTTTGCCACTATTTATATATATAATACGTATATAATATGTATATTATATACATATTATATATATATTATATTTATATATAGTATATATATAAATATATATATATAAATATATATATATATATATATATATATATATATATATATATATATATATATATATATATATATATATATATATATATATATATAATATAATTTTTATATATAATATTTTGTTATATATATAATATATAATTTATATAATTATATATAATCTAATATATAACTTTTCTGTTGGTTTTTTGGTTGGTTTTTAATGGCTGTTCACAAACTCTTAGTGTGAAGTGTTTCTACCTCGATTTTACAAAATTTCAAAAACTGATCACAACTTTTTCAATTTCCAACGTAAGGGCATGAAAGTTTGTTTATGTAATAACATATGCACGCTCTACAAACTAAAATAGTTAGATTTTTGCACGTATTCGTTTTAGGTATAGTTTTTATAGGCCAAACCTGAAAAAAATAAATATTTTTTGTTACTATATATATTTATGAAAAAAAATTATATATATATCTATATAATAACAACCACTTTATGTTTTTATCAAGACAGGCAGTTTATTAGGAACAAAACAAGACCTTATTTATGAAATTATGATGAAAAATAAAAAACATACTCCCTTTTTTGTGAAATACTGAATTTTCCTCAAATCAGGCCTGGCAGTCTTCGCACTATAGTCTTACCACGGACCCGGCATTTTTCGCGACGTGCGCGCTTGCGCTCGTCGGCAGTAAAAGGGTTAAAAAGTCATTTATTGCAATATAAATATTAATATATAAATTTTTAAATAAAAATAATTTACTCAGAAATATAATGCCATTAAATATATTATACTAGGGGGCCCGTGCAGCGCAATGCGCTGCATTTATTAGAGTATACCTAATGATCAAATCTAACTCCATGTTAATTTTTCTAGTGTCTATATACGCCATTGGCATTTTTTAACGTTTTAATGGGGAACGGTCCAAACCCCAGTCTTGTTACTATCTAACATCGACCAGTTGTTAGAAAGCATCATTAATAAAATGATGAACAGAGTTACTTTGAATAAAAATCAAATTATAGTGAAAATCAGATTAAACATTATTGTTGTTTCATCAATCGATATTCATTACTAATTTTCCAACTTACCAAAGTGATAGTGTTGAGATTTCGTGGTTGTTCTTTTAGATCTAAATTAGCTAAGATTACGTAGTTGTTCTTTTGCCGATTTGTCTTAGGGCCTCTGTCTAAAAAAAAGGTCAGGGGTGAGAGGGAGGGATTAGCATCGGTCAGCCGAGTGATCCCGACCTCAAATAGTTATGAGGTGCTTGCGAGTGCGGCTCCTTGTCTTGCGGAGCATGATTTCCCTCCTCTTAGAAAACCTAGGAGAAGGGGGGTTGAGGGTGGGGGATTTTTGGTGGTCGGTGACAGCCATGCTAGGGGACTCGGTGGGAGAATGAGGGGGGAGGGGGTAAATGCGAGAATGTCAGTGCACCCAGGCTGGTCTTTGGCTGAGGTGGCAAAAAGTGCTCAAGAACTCAAGGGGGAGGGGAGGGAGCTTTTGGTTTTGGTGGGAGGGACAAATCAAATTTCAAATGAAAGTATAGGGAATTTGGAGACGGTCTTGACTAGTAGCCTGGCAGCCTTTGGGGAGAGAGTCCTATGTGTTGAGACTCCCTATAGATGGGACAAGGTTCACTGTAATCTGCTGATTGATAAACAAAACCAAAAGCTTAAAGAAATCTGCCGTGCAAAAAAATGGGATTTTCTTTGTATAAACTCACTCTTGGACAGAGGATGTTTTACCACCCATGGTTTACACTTGAATGGGAGAGGCAAGGACGTACTATGCAGTCTCTTAGGAAATCACATTAGGCTAAGCGGTGAAAAACCAAAAAACTTAGAAGTAGTGTCGTTCGAAAAGAAAACTTAAAAAATAAACAAAATTGTCAAACAACCTTTTATCTAAAAAAGAATGGTAGGAAAAAGCTCAAAAACAAAAAATTAACTCAGGAAGATACTTTCAATATTTTGCACTTAAATGTAAGAGGCCTACAAGATAAAGTAGGTCAGATTGAAATTCTGTTAGAGGACGAAAGTCCTGACATATTTCTAGTAAGCGAGCATGGCCTAACAGAAGATAAATTGCAGATGATCCACTTGCAGGGCTACACATTAGTTAGTTATTTTGCTAGGTCAGTAAGCAAGATGGGAGGAGTCGCTATTTATAAAAGGGATAGCCTAAAGCTGGATAATATTAAGGTACTAAATATTAGTAGGAATTACGTTGAGGAAATGGTTTTTGAAGCAACTGAAATTAAGATTAAAGCAGGGAAAAATAGGCTAGTAGTAGGAGTTATGTACAGAAGTCCAGATGCAGACATTGATACATTTTTTGAGAAACTAAATTGTTATTTTGAAGATCTTAAACTGGAAAATAATAACTTGGGTGTATGTATTGGAGGCGACTGGAACATAAATTTGCTTAGTAACGATATAAAAAAAGAAAGGTTTCTGAACTTAATAAACAGTTTTGGATTAATACATGCATTAAATGAGCCAACCAGAATAACAGAAAGCACTGCTACATGTATCGATAACTTTGTAACGAATTTCACAAGTAATGTCAGTAATGTTTTTGAGCCCCTAATTTCAGATCATCAGGCTATTAAAATAGGCTTGCAAGGGATAAAAACCAAATCAGTTCAAACAAAAACTAAAATTGTTAGACCCGTTAGAGAAAAAAATCTCGATGAACTTAGGATTTGGTTGCGCTGTGAGAATTGGGACAAAATATACAAAGAAAAAGATGTGAATAAAAAATATGAAAATTTTATTGAAACCTTAAACTTTTATGTAGAAATATCCTGCCCACTTAAAGAAATAAAAATTAAAAGTGAAGCAAAACTGAAATGGAGAAGTGAAAGGTTAAAGGAACTCAAAAGAATTTCTATGGATAAATATAAGGAATGGAAGCAAAACAAAACAGATTTTAATAAAAAACAGATGAAAGATTCACAGGTTAGGTATAGGGACTGTATTAAAACAATTAAAACCGAATGGTACAATAGGCGAATGGGTGAGGCTGAAAACCAAGCAAAGGAAGCGTGGAACATAGTAAATAATCACAGAGGCAAGGCAAACAAGAGAGAGGAAAACATCACTCTCAAAGACAATGACAAAATAATAGAAGACCCAAAAATTGTTAGTGAAAAAATTAATGACTACTTCATAAATGTAACAAAAGATTTGGCTAATGATTTAAGGACACCGCAAATGGGATCTTTTCCTCAAGACAATCAAAATAATAGATTAGGCCTTAGTAACTTTAAAGAAATCACAGAAAATGACCTAATAAACATTCTCAAAAAGTTTAAACCTAAATGTTCGATAGGAATGGATAAGATAAATATGAAAATGGTGAAGTATTGCCAGATGGAACTCGTAAAACCAATGGTAAATATAATCAACACCTCACTGAGGGACGGTATCTTCCCAAATGGCTGCAAAAGGGCGAAAATCAGACCAATCTTCAAAAAGGGGGATGAGCGGGAGGTGTGCAACTATCGTCCGATATCACTCCTCCCCATTTTTTCAAAATTATTGGAAAAAGTGGTTTGCCAACAGCTTGCGACCTACCTGGAGGGTAATAACCTTCTATGTAGGAAGCAATATGGCTTTCGCAAATCAAAGTCAACCAAATTGGCATTAATTGATTTTCTAAACGACTGTATCGATGCAATGGATGCAGGAGAGTCAGTCATAAGCTGCTTTGCTGACCTATCTAAAGCATTTGATTGTGTTGATGCAGACATATTGCTTAGGAAACTGACGAGTCTGGGGATCAGTGGCCTAGCAATAGAATGGGTTAAATCATACATGGGGAACAGAACTCAAGTCACAGAAATTTTTCATGAAACAACTAATAGAATAACTTCAGTAAGATCCACCGAAAAGCAAATTATAGCAGGAGTGCCACAAGGCTCGATACTTGGGCCCCTGTTATTTCTTGTTTATATAAACGACGTTACAAACAAAACACCAGAAGAAAATCTTTTCATTTTCGCCGATGACACAACCCTTATCACCAAAAATAGAAACTTGGATACCCTTGAACAAGAATCATTTTTCAAAATAAATGAACTGGCCCAGTTTTTCGAAGAAAACCGACTGAAATTGAACCCAGACAAAACCAATTATCTCTGTATTCAAACAGATCAAAAGCGGCTCTCAAAAAATAACAAAGTACCAAGTCTTCAGATTGGTGATACAGAGTTGAGTCAAGCAAATTCAGCAAGCTTTCTGGGAGTGGTGTTGGACGATGGTTTGAGCTGGGGTGAGCAGCTGGTGAGGATCAAAGATAAGATGGCAAAGGGGACCTTTGTCCTGAGAAGTCTCAGGCCATTGGAGAACCTGAGTCTCTTGAAGGGTGTTTACCACTGCTTACTCGAGTCGCACATCTCTTACTCCATCGCGCTCTGGGGTGCTTCTGAGACAAATCTCAAACAAATTTTCACATGTCAAAAGAAATCACTAAGAGCAATGCTCAAACTCCACCCAAGAGAACATTGTAGGGATCATTTCATCTCATTGGGGATTCTAACAGTTCCTAGTCTTTACATTTTTGAAATTGCAGTATATGTTAAAACTTTTCTTCCTGAGTATGTAAATTTAACACATCAATACAACACTAGATTTAAGAATAATTTTTCAGAGCAGCACAATCTTAAATTGTATGAAAAAAAACCACAATACATTGGCAGAAAAATTTTTCAATCATTACCAAAAAAGATTCAGACAATAGATAAGATAGTCAAATTTAAGAGTGAGCTCAAGTTTTTCCTTATCCAAAACTGTTTCTACAGTTTGGATGATTTTTTCACACAAAGAGCCAATGGGTAAACCCAACCCACCTTAGGCCTAACCCTACCCTTCCCCTGAGAAGGAGAAGAGGATGACGCTCCCAAAACTCACGAGTCTACGGGAAAGCTGAATAAGTACGAAGTACGAAGTAAACACTCCTATAAAATTTAGTATAAATTCACAGATGTTGGATCTAGATAGTTCATCAAACATAAAACGTAAATGACAACAGAATAAAAAATCAACATTTCATTATTGCTCCCCGGTCCTATGAGTTATGGAGCACTCCACTACTGCTGTTTTGTAGTACTCTATGAGGTACCTAGTCAACAAAATAGTTAATGACTCCACATTACTATTTATAAAGAACTAAATCATCTTGAACTTAACTGTCTATGGCATTACAAAATTTAACTTAAGAAATCATAAAAATTAAGAGAATCTACATCTTTGTTGGTGTGGTCCATTTTAGTTTCATGTGCATTAAAAGTTTGGTTAAAATTTCTCATTATACAAACCATTTTTGTAATAAGCTTTTTTTATATAGTGAGGGTAAAAAATTTTATATGTCTTTTAAACAGGCGTTTTAATATGTGTAGCATTCTCCATTAATTTTTTTTGTAGTAAACAAACAGATTATTACGCCTACAACCAACCATCCCTTTTCCTTAATTATTTTCCTGTAAATTATATAGTTCACAGCAGTTTGAAACCCCATGCACACAAATTTAGTTCTATTTTAATATTTGTCGCCTTCCGTTATTGTTTCAATACTGCGATTGGACAACCAACCCAGATCAAAAATTTCAATTTCCAAAATTGGTTCGTACAGAAAAATGAAATTTTCTGAAGTTAAGTTAATAATCTTATTTTTTTGCCCATATAGGCCTACACGTAAATAAAACGTTCAAATTAAGTCTACCCGCTACATTTTGAGAAAAGGTTAAAACCTCAGATTAGACACTCCTCGTATTAAAGTATGAAATTGTTTTGATATTTCAGTACCAGTTCAATTTGCTTCTATTCAGCTTTTAACGTGTTTGTTTGTTTGTTTAATTATCAACAGCTGTTTTGTTTAGCAATTCAACATAAATTGTTCCCCATGTTAATCTTATGGACAAAAAATGAACTTTGAGAGCTTCCCGTGAGCTTCAAAATTAAAATATCAAAAATCTAAAACCTTATTGCAAAACTGCGAACTGAGACCATTCTTTTGACACCTCAAACTTTAAAATTGGTCCAGAAATAAGGGAGGAGTAGTGTTAACAAAAAAAGGGCATCACGTATTATATATATAGAATAGAATAGATTTCCTTGTAAAGATTATTAATTATATAAGATAGCCACAAAGTTCTTTGATGTTGAATTCTTTGGAAATTCAGTGAGTACGCAGGTCTGCTGCGACGGGGGTATTTTTGTTCTAATATAATTAAACTTACCTTTTTACAATAAAACATATATATTGCAAACAAGTAACTGAAAATAACAAAAACAAGTAAAAATTTTAGCTAATGTAACCTGTAATATTATTTTAAAAAACCAAAATAAACTAACCAAAATTATTGTGTGTGTAGGTGTATCTTATTGTGAGAAGAAGGAGAATTCGTTAGACCTAAAATGGTGTGTTTAAAATGCTGCCAAATATGAATCAGGAAAGTATTTTTTGTAATTGTATTGAGGGAATATGCGTTTTAAATGTTCACCACCATGTTTTATTGACATCGATGTCCATAACAAAAAAATCAATGGTGTTTGGAAACATTTAAAACACATATTCCCTCATAGCATAAACCTTTCTGATTCGTATTTGGCAGCATTTGTGTGACATCATTTTATTTTTAACGAAGTCTGCTTCTTCTCACAATTAAGATACACCCACACAATAAACTTGGGTAGTTTATTTTGTGTTGTTTTTTAATAATGTTACAGGTTACATAAGCTAAAATTTGTTCTGGTTTTTTATTTTCAGTTACTTGTTTGTAATATATTTGTTTTATTGTCAAAAGGTATGTTTAATTATATTAGAATAAAACTAAAACAGGTGATAAAATCGTAATCGTATCGTGTATCATTGATAGAATAGCAAAATTATTGCAATATCAAAATTTCCACACCGATAATAACGGTGGAGTTTGGATAACGAAGTTTGGCCCAATAGGCCCTATCATAAATTACAATCAAAATTACATACCAGTAGCCGAAATGCTGCGGACAGCTCAGGTTCCTAATTTTTAAAATTAATTCTTTGGGTTACTCGTCTTCATACTGAATTCCAGTGATATGCTACCTTTTTTTTGTTCAATATCTTAACCTTAAAACTATTTTTTATGAAAATGAAAATTTTAAAATCTAGAGTTTTTATCATGTTTTTACTATTCTACAGGCTATTTCCTGTCATGGCTTTTCCCGTGATTGAATTTATTTTGGCGAAACTTCGTTTTCCGTCTCCACTGTTATTATCGATGTGGAAATTTTGATATTGCGATTGAAATTGAGCGATGAAAACAATCGAATAAACAATGATACTGAGAAAAGATATGTATCATAATAATAATCTAACCCAACAGTGAAACCGTAAATCTCCGTCACTTTAATTTACAGCGATGTTTATAACAACAAAATCAATGGTGTTTGGAAACATTTAAAATGCATATTCCCCCAATACAATAGAAAAAAAAATTACCTTTCTGGTTTGTATTTGGCAGCATTTGTGTGACGCCATTTTAGATCTAACGAAGTCTGCTTCTCAAAATTCGAATTTAGATACAGCCACTGTCAGCTACACAACAAACTTGGTTAGTTTATTTTGTGTTGTTCTTTGTTACAGGTTACATTAGCTACAATTTTTACTTTTTTCAGTTACTTGTTTGAATATATACGGTATTTGTTTTATTGTCAAAAGGTTTATTTCATTATATTAGAACGAAGAACTAAATCAGGTGATAAAATCGTAATCGCATCGTGTAATTGTATCATCGATATAATAGCAATAATATTATCGCAATATCGAAATTTCCACATCAATAATAACGGTGGAGACGGATAACGAAGTTTCGCCTTTATTTTATAGGTAATTAAGTCTAGTCACTCACTCACCGTCAGGTTAAGCTCGTTCTCTACGCTCACTCATCGTCAGGTTTTAGCTCGATCGCTATGCTCACTCGCTATCACGCTCACATTTTATAGAAAAATCACTAGAATACCTCAAAATTAGAGTTTTTTTTTTTTATTGAATTTGGCTTTTAGCAACCAATAAAAATAGATAAAATAGAGATTTTTTTACAAACTATTGTATGCCTTCTGGGTCAGAGCCTTTTGGACAAATTTGCACCAAACTTTACACAAACCATCCTTGAATAATTGTTAATAATGTCTGAAAGTTTCATTACAATCTGTTGAGCGGTTTCCGAGTCCATAGGCAACATACATACATACATATATGTATATATATATATATATATATATATATATATATATATAATGTGTATAATATGTATAATATGTATATATATATATATAAAACATATTTTTAATAGTTGCACATCTCAACTGAAGGCTTTTCTGAAACCCAATGAATTTGTGGTTTTTTTCACCCAACGTGAGCCCCAATTTGTGGTTGTTTAACTTTTGTAGGCCTTTTTTTATAACTAAAACAACTTAGAGATTAAGCAATACCTCCCTTGATTACTTTTTGAAGTTAAATATTAAGTTTAATTTTACTGTTTACCTTATATAAATTAAAAGTAGGTAATTTTAGGTCATTATTAATTGGATACTACACATAATTCTTATAGGACCGGTAACCAATCACATAATCACTCTCTAAGAAGCCAGCCAACGCTACCAGGCCCGTATTTTAAGGAAAATATAAATGAAGGATGAGTGTAGAATGTTTGTAATGCCTTATGTAGCTTTGTTACTGTCAATGAATTTTTATTTTGGTACACTGCACCATTTTCCATGTTCCTTGGAAGTGAAAAATCTTTTAACTGAACTTCAAACCTGGAAATGTACGGTGAACATTCTACGACTTGTTTGGTTGGCTCTCTCAACCATTCAGGTTTTGCACCCTATTTGTAACTTAATTTAATTCCTCTAAGTCAGCAGAGGTTTTAAATTTACTTGTAAGAAATGGACCAATAAAAAAGTTAAAAAAAAATTACCTGCTAAAATGATTTGCAAGTGGCATGAAAATTCCTGATTTTTCTTTTACAGAGTTGGAAATATATTTTTCCGTAATTCGTATTTTATAATTAAAAAAAAAAAAAAAAAAAAAAAATTACATTAATTTGGGTTAGGTGGGAGTCTATTGATTGCAAAACTACATGATTGTAATATAAGTTACAGTATTCAGTAGTTTCTTAGATAAACTGTACAGTAATGCATTGTTTTATTACATGTCATACTGGAATACTGTAATGGAATGGTTGAACCTAATATGAACATTTGAATTTATTAGTGTTCACAAATATATGAGATTTTAGAAATGGTTGTTGATTTTCTTTTTCTTAGCTTTAATAGTTTGCCTATATTCCAATATCATACATTGAAATTTTTTTGACACAAGGGAGATTTTACTGAAAATTGTTTGAATTTTAAAGAGTGAAAGCTTTTCATTAAAGCCTAAGCCAATAAAGTTATTACTGTAAGCCTGAAATAACCAAACCCTCCCAAATGTTTTGTAACTAAATTCAGATGCATTGTGCTCTGAACTATTGTTGAGCAATGTAAGTAGCGGAACAGACATGGCATGAAATTGGTTCTATTCTTTATTTTCTTGACCACAGATCCTGGCTGTTGAAGAAATAACATTTTGATCTATGTTTTAGTATTTAGTTTTTTTTGTGGTTATTTTGTGTTTTTTTTTTGTGAGTTAATTGCCCCCCATAGCATGATAGGATGGTTTTAATGTCCAATTTGGGCATGGTATTAAATCATCTTTAGTGGCAGTTAACTTATTAGAGAAGAAATGACACAAGAGTATAAAAATCTTATTCATATTCTGAGATTGTCGGGCTACCCAATCACATTTAACTTATCTTGTTTAGGTGGAAAATGAATGAACCTCTTGTTAATTACGGTATTAAAATTATTGTTCTTCAAACAAAATTTTTTTTACAAAAAAAATATTGGCGGCCAAACTAATTTATATACAATACGCCAATTTAAAGCATGTCTGGTGTAATTTTAATGATTAAGATGCTCTGTAATTTCCAGATAAAAAAATTTCCTGTTTTCAAGGGTTTACATATAGTTATTCTTTATATTTTAATTCAAGTAGGCTAAGACGAATGTTTGGCTATAATTTAAACATTCATTTTTGTGCGAAATTTACTCTGGTTTTGCATTCTTAGAAGTGATATAATTTTTTCTCAAAAGTGAAAAGTTTTGTTGGAAAACAGGATATTTTATTATTTTTGCTGTGTTAATAGGATTCACAGGACCCAAAACTGTAGTTGGAGGCAAATAATCTTTCCATAAATCACTTACTTAACAAGTCACTTTAAATCCTCTTAGGAAAGCAAACAATAATTTTTAAATTACGTATTGGTAATTTACAAATTTATTCTTAGAAGTGAGATTATTATGCTTGCAAGTATTTCACTTGGGGTATTTGGATTAATGCCATATTTCTTTTTGCCTCTCTTTGGACCTTTAGAAGAAAACCTTTTTCTTAATACTAATAGAGTGTGAGTAGCCTATTCATAAATTATCCTTTTAAGATGTCTGTTGAAAACAGAAAGTTATCCCATCAAAAGTTTTGATTTTTTTTCTGTGTGTAGAAAAAAAGAGATATGTCAAGTAGCCTAGATGTTATTTTCCATTTAGCGTAACTTACATACCGGTACCTACAATAAATTCCTACAAATTAGCTTTGAATAAGTATTACACTTATTTAAAACAACAAAATGGTTATTCCACATACTTTTCCTGAACAAGTTATTAATAAAAAACATTATCTTTTTTAATAGTAACTATATCTCACAGTAAAGTCTTTGTGAACATTAAACTGTGAATTATAAATTAGAATATTTTGAGGGTAAAAAGAAAGTACCGGATAATTCCTCTTATACAGACCCAAAAAGTGTTGTAGAAAAAAACTAATTAGTCTTTGAGTTAGGCCTAATTCATATAAGTTAGAAACTTCAGTTTGTAAAAACAGAATACAAATTTAATAAAAATAAAAATTTATTTATAAAAAATAAATTGTATGCAATTAGGCTATGTCAAACATGGATTATACCCCGTTCAAAATAAATGTGCGGTCGAAGGACAAAATTTTATTTCCCACCATAAGGGGAATCCCCTCAATACCTTTCTTTTTCTTCTTTCAAATTGACCATGCCATGCTTGTTAATCTTGTAACGACAAATAAAGATATTCTTATTCTTATTCTTAATTCCCCTATTTTCTTCAAAATCATGTGTCATTTTAATTTCACCCTTGAAATTCAGAGTAGAATATAGCGCTGATGAACATACTTCACTTCGTCGCCGTTGCAAGCGCTTCCTTTTACATCTCAAACATCAAATTAAGAATATTTGTTTACAAAAAATCAAAACATTGGCATAAAGTGACATGAGATATTGAACAGCTGTACTAGTTTTTAGTGATTGCGATTGGTTAGATTGTTAGCAGTGGGAGGAACTGGTTAACTGGTAAAAATTGGGGAATTGAAATCTGCATTTCAACCGCACATTTATTTTGAACGGGGTATAGTCTTGATTCTCCTCATGAAAACATAAGAAATTCACTGAAAAGTGAGTTTTGAGAAGAGTATGTATTTATTACATGATGGATTGCAAAGGATATGTCCATAAGTCTACTGTAAGGAATCTGCATGTTAGTAACAAACGCTTTCAATGTAAGACACTTAAAAACCACCCATTGAGCCTGAGTGAGACAAGGGCCACAGTTGAAAGCGAGAACCTGAATTTGCCTTGGGCCCCAACATATCCTTATTACATAAGAGAGGCCACTACACCAGCCCCAAGGTCACGGTGGCCTGACATTGTCACCTCACAGGATATTGTGTCACCTCTTTTGTTTTGTTATCACCATCTTGTCTTGGCATTAAACACAGCTCAGTGAACTCTTGGCTTCTATCGCTTTATTTATTATGCTACAAATTATCAATACCAATTATCAATATAAATCATAGAGTTTGACAATTTATTACAAAACTTTTTGAGTAGAGCTTCTCAACTAATCTTCTCATATTTTACCAATATTTACCATAAAATATAGGCTAACTTATTTCAATAATTGAATATCTTATGCACATTTGAAATAATGGAAATTGAATGTGTATAAGTTATGGTACCGTATTACTTAACACACCTTAGATTTGCTAGGCTATTTACTAGGGGTATCTCGCATGCATCGCAAAGTGCCTCACTAACAGACTGGGGTGATATTTCTGTAGTTTGATTTATCCTTCTCTACTTTGAATACATTTTCTACTGTTAAACGACGTTTTACTATCCACAGTTGTTAAAATTTTCAATTTAATCCAAATTCTTCTCCATGTTAATCTTATTGTCAAAAAACTAACTTTAAGGGTGTCCGTACCCTTCAGAGTAGAAATACAGTACCATATTTAAAATCTAAAAACTCTTGCAAAACTACAAAATGGTTGAATGTTTGGTCACCAAACATTAAATCTGGTCTGAAAAAAGGGAGGAATTGCGTCAATAAAAAAACGGCTTCACATATTATGAAGGGCGAATCTCGTAAGTTGTCCTAAAATAGATTACAATTGCTTGGTCCTATACCGTTCAAACAAAATTATTTCCAACACATTCGCTACTCTCACTTGCCGTCAGGTTTAGTTTGTTCGCCATGCTCGCTCGCTGCATGGTCTATAATATCCTAAAATGTTTTTACCTATCTCTTTATTGAGTTTTGTGCTTAAAAAAGAAATCTCAGGAACTACTAAACGGATTTGCTTGAAACTTTGAACACAGGTTCGTCATGCCTCTTATGCTCATTAAGAAACGATTTTACAAAATTCTTTCATGGCTCCGCCC
The DNA here is from genome assembly GCA_030545055.2 of Neoaliturus tenellus. Lineage (NCBI taxonomy): Eukaryota > Metazoa > Arthropoda > Insecta > Hemiptera > Cicadellidae > Neoaliturus > Neoaliturus tenellus. The sequence goes on from CM061531.1 coordinate 258,570,793, forward strand.
CACAGGCCTTTGAAATTTCATATGTTAGCTAGTTATGTAATGTTATCCATAAATTTAAATACGAATCAAGAAACTTGGGGGGTTGAATTTTGGAGTGATCTATTTTGCTCATGTGCTCAGTAAAAAAAGTATTTTGTACTTATTCTTTAGGGCTCTGCCCCTCAGAAGCTCACGTTTACTGTATAGTCTACGTGTTGAACTTTGACATGGAAGATTCTCTTTGCTCATAGGTACTCACTAAGGAAATGTTTTGCAAATAAAGTTTTTGAAATTCTTTAGTGCTGCGCCCCATGTCTTGAAAATTATCTTGGGCCCACAGGGTTGAAATTTGACATAGACGTCCTCTTTGCTCATAGATGCTAACTAAGAAATAATTTTACAAATTTCCTTTAGGACTCCACCCACAGCACCTCAAAATCACCATAGATCTTAAGGGGTTTAAATTTAACGGGGTTTAAATTTTTTGGATTTTTTGATCTGCTAATAGGTGCTTACTAAGAAATGGTTTTGTAAATATAATTATTGAAGTTCTGTAGGGCTCCACCCCACATGACTTCAAAATTAATCCAGGGCCCAAGGGGGTTGAAATTTATTTGAGATGGACCTTTGCTCATAGGTGTTCAATAAGAAACGATTTTGAAAATTTCCTTTAGGGCTCATCCCCACAAAGCCTCATAATTACCATAGGTCCTACGGTTTTGAAATTTAATGTTTACGTTCCGTTTTGCTAACAGGCGTTCATTAAGAAACAGTTTTTCAAATATAGTTTTTGATGTTCTTTAGAGCTCTGCCCTAAAGAACACAAGCAAAACAAAGCAGCTGACATTTGACAATAAACAGGACGTCACAGAAGCACTACCTGATGTGGAGGTTGAAGACTACACAAAATTCCTCGGTGTAACTATTGACGCTCAAATATCATGGAACCACCACATTGACACTTTGTCCCGAAAACTCAACACCAGTCTTTATGTCCTGAAAAGAATTAAACACTCCAGCGATGAAGAAACAACGAAGATCGCCTACCATGCTCTATTAGAGTCCCACTTGACATATGGTCTCGCAGCCTGGGGAGGAACTACAGCTGAAAATCTGCAACGTATTCTCCTCCTTCAGAAAAGGGCCATCCGCATTATCAAGGGTCTTGACTGGAGGGAAAGCTGCAGGCAGGCTTTTGCTGAACAAAGCATTCTGACTGTTGTCGCACTGTACATCAGAGAGGTGATCCTCTATGTGCATGGGAAACCCCTTCTAAAAGGAACAGACATCCACTGCCATAACACCAGACATGCCACCAGGTACCAGCTACCACTTCACCACAGCGCATTGTTTGAGAGGAAGCCTTCGTACACCGGCAGAAAACTCCACAATCTGCTCCCGGAGGACATGAGAAGACAAACAGGGAAGAAACTGAAGACAGCACTCACCAACTGGCTGTCAAAGAACCCATTCTACTCCCTGGACGAATTCCTGCAATGGAGGGACATGCTTCCACCTCCACACTAATGAAGAATATGAAATTGTAAACAATTGACACTATTACAAATCTTTATGCTTTGTAAATAAAGAGATTTTGATTTTGATTTGATTTTTGCCCCACATGGCTTCAAAATGACTTTTGGTCCTACAGGGTTGAAAGACATGACCCTTCTTATTTGCTCATAGGTTCTCATTAAGAAATCGTTATGCAAAATTCCCTCAGAGCTCCACTCACACTACTTTTTTGTTTCAATATCATTCTTAAGGAAGAAAATTCTGTTACTCTTTAAAAAGATTTTACTACCCATCAAATGAATTCAATCACTGGCAAATCCATGACAGGCAACAGCTAGTGTTATCAGGGGTGAACCCAAGGGGGGGGGGGGGGATAAAGGAGATATATTCCCCCCCCCCCCCCCCGAAATTTTGGAGGATAAAAAAATAAGCTAAAAAATAAAAATATTCTATGACAGATGGTTAAAATGTTATTTTCATATGCCAGACTTAACAGATATAAACACGCCAGCTTATATAATGAATAATAAGGATTTTAATTGCACAATGCAAAAAGATAAAACACAGTAATATTACATCCAAAACAGGTCATTTTAGTTTTGGAAATGAAATACATTATTTACTGTGCGTATTAATTATATTATCTCTATAATATAAATAACTCTGATACCGTATTCTGTGTCTTATAGATAAATCGTGTATTTACCTCTTGATGAGTAATGTATTTTTGGTGTTTTTAATAAACTTTAGACAATGACATTTTACTGTACTTCGCCTGAATGTTATTTACTTCCCATCATAATTTAAAGTCAATACATTTTTCCAAGTTTAATAACAGTCTGATCCCTTTATTTAATATTCAAAACCCATTATTTTCACTCAAAATTCGGACGGAGTCGAGGTCTGCTTAAAGTAAAATTTTAACTTTTGAAATTCACTAAAATTAAGCATTTAGCTTCAAAAATTCCAAACTTTTCCGGGGGAGGCCCCCCGGACCTACCGTGTTTTGGGGTCCATACCCCCCAAACCCCTGGTGTTACACCTCCACACCCCCCCCCCCCCCCCCGAAATTGAATCCTGAGTTCGCCCCTGAGTGTTATATATGGTTAAAATATTTTTTTATGTTCCTATAGGGGTCACTGGGAAATAATTTTGTTTGAAGATTATAGGACCAAGACAGACACCTTTTGAGTTTCAGCTTGTACGAGGATTTTATGAAATAGTATTTTTATTCTTAACACATTCGTCAACTTTTATTTTCATAAATACTTGGGCTATTGGTTAACACTTACTAGGGCCAGAAGATTACCAAGTCTGAACTTTGTCTTGGTCATCAAATTAGTCGTCAATATTGAGAGAAGGAGGATTGCCTAAACATATTAAATTGGGTTCCTTCAATATTCACCATTCCAGGATTGATTCTTATCCTAGATTAGTTGAAGGTTATCTAAACTAACCTTAACTAAGGTTTAGTTGAAGGTATTTTTTTATCCTAAACTTGCAACTAGAGTTTAAGTGTTAAAAATATTTTAACAGTACTGTTAAAATATTTTAGCTTGCTTGTGCAAAAAAATATAGCCTAATTGGTTTTCAAATGAAGAAATTGCTCTTGATTTACTCAAGCAGTTTAATGTAAGATGGACTGTTATCTACATTCCTGTGGTTCATTGGCGTGCCTCACCCTTTAACAGATTTTATCAAACTGAGTTCAGCTTTTGATGTTGAAAGACCAACTCTTAATGTCAGCATTAATTTTAAGACTTTCAATTTGGAATAATTTGCCGCCTAATGAAAGAAATAAATTTGTAAATTACCAACAGATAATTTAAAAGTTATTGTTTGCTTCCTAAGATGATTGAAAGTGAGTTGTCAAATGATTAAGGGAAAGATTCTTTGTATTCAACTACAGTTTTGTTGTTCTGTGAATCCTACTAACACAGGAAAATAATTAAGTAGCCTGTTTTCCAGTTTCATGTAGATGCCCAGATGGCAAAATAACCAGCGTCCTCAGACTGTTTGTTAAAAGTGTTCCCATCAAAAGATACAAAAAAATTCATAATAAAAGTAGTACCTACCATACTGTATCATTGAAATGCATTGATGTATTAAACGGAAAAAGGAATTTAATTTCATCACAAAATTACCACTCTAGGAGAATAGTTAACAAATTTTTTCCTGAAAAACAATAAATGAAGTATTTTTGGAAACAAATATTTGTGCTCTTTTTCTAGATCTCTAACAGACAATCGTGTACAAATAAGTATCAACCTAATGTTGTTAAATTAATTATGTTAAATGGATGTTAAATGCTAAAGTTGCGTTTATACCAGAGGTTGAGGACCAAAAGTTGGCAACTTTCTCTGGTATATCTATAAGACAAAAATCGACAATGTCTGGTTGTCAACCTTCGGTGTAAATGCAACTTAAGAATAAGTAATTTCTAGTTAATTAACGAAAAAAAGTTTTCCTTGTTATTCTTGGGAAATCAACAAAACCTTTTACCTCGTTTATTTATAGATATAACTTGGTATAGGTATTTACTTACAACACCCATATGGCAGAAAACCTATAGACTCACCCTCATGGGGTTTATGGGGAAAATGAAAAATATCAGAATTCGATGCAATTTAGTATGTACCTGCAATAGAAGGTATTATTCTATATTTACTCTAAAGCAACCCTATGGAAGCAAACCTACATCCTGGTTCCAATGGTGTTTATGGGGAAAAGTTGATGATGTTGTGTTGGATAGCTGTATGCAAGCTAGCAATATAAGTTAGTGAGGTTTATTGTGTGATTGTGCTGGCTGTGGCCTGAGACTCCATTCCTCGGTCACAGTCGGGTGACTCCGCATGGCCTTGGCCCGATAACCGAGTCCACCACGGCAACACATGCCAGGCCGCATGATATGCTGGAGAAACATACAATAACATAGAGTTTGTTACTCAAATTTGTATTTAAGAGTACACAGTAGTTTTAAAAGATTTTCTCATTTATATTTTTTACCATACCAAAGAGTGAGAAATACAAAAAGAAAAAATATTTTAGAGGTTTTTCTACTTAAAAAAATGTGTTTGTACAGTGACATTCCATTAACACTTTGATGTACAATAGTGAATAATATACTCTTTTTTAACATGTTTGTATATTCAGACAAAAAAGCAAACGTAGACCTCTAATTAAGGTGTCTAAATTTTTTTACCTAGCCCTGAAAAGTCCTGAGATAGTAAAATAAAAATGTATCTTATTTCGTATTGGCTTTCAATAATGTACACACACATTACAAATTTATCTACAAAAGATTCATTTTAGCAGTCTAAAATGTTGTCTCACTCCATAACGTTAACTACAAAGCAGATGTAAAAATGAGGGGAGAGTATCATCGGGCACAGCGGTCAGAAAACTGTCAAACTTGAGGCATCATTGCATACAGTGGTCACTTGGGGCCCCGCTTAGGGGTGGCACATTGCGCACACGGTCAAAAACAAAACTTGTAATCCTGTTCCCATGTTAAATAAGTAGAATGGCAATATATATATATATATATATATATATATATATCACACAAAATTTAATTTGAGCACAATTTACAACTACGTGATTGTGTGATTGAGCTTGGCATAAAATTTTTCTAAATTAAATTGGTATATCCATCCAAATAAATGGAGGAGCCCTACATTCCCTTAAAGTTCTTATATATTCCTATTTAATTTCAATGGTCAGGAAATAAAGGATTTTCAAGTTAACAACTGTAACGAGTAAACACAGGTCACCAGTGAAAGAAAATGTTTATTCATACCATCAAGATTATGTTAAACCATGGTGGAAATACTGGTTAACGAACTAAATTAAAAGAGAGTAAACAGTAAAAAGTTTCAAAACTAAATTCCTCGATTTCGAGCAATAAGGGCACTACTGTAGTTCTAATTAAAACCTAACACCAAGTTCTTAACACCAACTCAGAAATAAGAAATCAGAAATAGATAGAAATATTTATTTACCATTGATCATCTTATAATGAAATAGGCTTAGTCAGACAACAGGTACACAAACAGGTGAAAAATCCATATTAACTCTAGAGCATAAAAATTCATTAATATTATAAAAAGGGTTTTGTAATAGCCAGCTGTACAATCTACTCCTATGTTCTGCTTCAGGTCCCGGCTTGTAAACCACTCGTATGCGCTCTACTTCAAGGACCAGACATACTACAGGGTGAGCAACCTGGATGGTCGGATAGAGAACGCAGATCACCGCTTGACGGAGGACATCTCTGCATTCACAACATCAATCGCACACCTCTACTCCCACCTTACCAAGCCGCTGTTCGACTGTGCCCTCATTGGCTTCGCCCTCATGCGCTCCAGCAGAGAGATGGGTGCCGCCGTTGTGCCGGGTATGTTGGCCACAAGTTTTCAATACTGTATTAGCCTACTCATACAAAATTGTGTTTTGCAGATCATAAAAATGTCGATATAAATTCTTTGCTGAGGTGTAAACACTTTTACTTTAGGCCCTTAGGGCCACAAAAGTCTTCATATGGTATTCAAATGATGCCCAAAAAAGATTATTACAGCCTAGTATGGTAAAAATTGCATTAAATAAAGCCTATTATTTTAATGATCCTGCTGGTGGTCTTTGTCTGTGAAAAACTGCACAACAGATAATGTCAAATTTCCTTGGTACAGTACTTTGCTTAAAGTACACTAGGTCGTGAGCCAGAGAGAAAACTTGTTTTGGGATTGATTTTATTCAAGGGTTTATATTCTTTAATTATGCATCATAGTTTTTAAACCCTTGAATAAAGCAGGATCATCAAGCAGGAGCTTGTTCGGAACTTTGCTTTGTGCCATAAAAATGAGCTCGTATTATTGGAAATGTACAGTAATTTTACATTAAAAACTCAAAAAATCCAATAAGTTGGTATAATTTTACAAATTTATTGGATTTTTGGAGTTTTTAATGTAAAATTACTATACATTTCCAATACTGTCGGGAGATGACTTGTTGGCCAGTGAGGGGGTTGCGGGGTGAGGGGGAAGCTGAAGCATGCCATTGGCCAAAACAATTTGCTTTTTGTTTTTGTTTTTTTTTTTTTTTTATTCCATAATATGTTAATCTATCAACAAAACCAAAACATACAGCATCCCTACGTTGTTTTCTTTTATTTTGCAGTCAGCTGTCTACCTCTAGATTTAATTGGTTTGTCAACAAAGATAATTGTTTACTTTTTTAGCAAAATGTTTTCATGTAGAATAGTACAATCTAAATTTGTTTTTATCCCTTAGTTAACCAATTGACCGGTAGGTTTTGGATGTAAATTTCCCCTCGCCCCCCAACCCCCTCAGTGGCCAACAAGTCATCTCCCGACAATAATACGAGCTTTCCAAAATGATATTCATGAAATATATGTTATAAATGTCAACTTGATGCACAAAACCAAACTTTTTGAGGTTATTTTATCAAATATTTTACAAACATTTATGTGCGGCGAATATTGGTTGATGAGCAGTACTTTGCAGTAGAACTGCCGTTTTTGCTTTTTTTTTTACATGAGATTTTCAAGATAATCGTGGTATTTTTAATTATTTAGCTTTATAGCCTAACCCGTTATTTTGTGGCTGTCACTGGGAGTGTGTTAAGATAAAAAAATGGTCGCTCAATAGTACACCTTGATGTATTGTGCGAAAAAATTATGAGTGGTATACTTTTAATGTAATGTTTGCGCTAGCCTCATACCACTCCCCGCTATAATACGACTACCTTTAATAACAAGTAATATTTTCTAGTTCTTGTGAATGTTGCCCTATACACTCAATGTTAATAATACCTCTATAGGACGAATTATTGGTTTATAAATACCTCGATAGCACATATTCTGCCAGTTTATTTTACCGCGAATCAAACTCTATAACACGTATTTCAAAATGTTAGAACTTCTATGGCACAAATTCGCCCTTGGTGACACAAATCTTTCAGTGATTGAACTTCGTAACTGGAACTTAACCTCAGTAGCACTAAGTGTCTCGTTACGGAACCTTTGTAACACAAATCACCTTTATCATTCATATTTCCCATATGGACAAATATATAGAAGTAAAAAAGGAATTTATGCTAAGTTATAGGGAACTCTTTCCGTACACTTCCTATCGGAGACACATTTTTTCCATCAGTTGCATGTCTGCTGAAAATCTAACTTATTGGTCTTATTCCAGTCACTTTTGGCAAAACTTCTATGCTATAATTTTATGTTCTATGTTAAATTTACGTATCAGTGCAGTAGGGATAAGAAATCGGGATCACAAAAACATCTCTGAAAAACGTTTACTAAGGCCAGTAACAATTTGTATTTAATAACATTTATTTATAACATATGTTTTTTATATAACATTATGTTTTATATGTGTATTTTATTTAAAGGTTTACATGAATTTTCTCTGAGCTCTTGCTACTTGCTATAGTAGGGGGCAATAGAACAGGCGGGTCAAGGTCAAGCTAATTAACATGTAGTCAAATGAGCAAAAATCAGCTGGCTTAATTTAAAGACTTGACCTTGACACGCCTGTTCTATTGCCCCCTACTATAGAGAGATTTAACTAAAAGATTTGCATTTGTTGTAGAGGAAATTTAAGAAGAAAAAAAAACACATCCCCTTTATAGGATGAATTATCAGTAAATACACAATAATTCTTTATCTATATTATTCATTGTGAACAGTAAATGTGTCACCAAAACTCAGGACTGGGGAAAACTGCTGTAATGTAATAGACAAGGGCTGTTTTATTAGCGGGTAAAACGATGTAAAAATTAGTACCTAAAACGTCAATAGCCCAATCAGCTGGTGCATGTTATTCTTATGGACATCAGATGAATTACACCACCGGCCTGACTCAAAAGCGGCATTTTCCAACATCAAAGGAGTGAAACAGCCCTTCTTTTGTTTATATGTTCTCCGCAGTCCTGACCAAAACTACTACAAAAGATGGTCAAAGTAAAAGGTAAAATGACCTTAATAGCTTACTCAAAAAGACAAGCACATTGATAAGACGTCTGTTTACCCCTTGAGAATCGTCTTATTGAGGTTTTTTGATATTTTTGCAACCTTATTGAAACAATTTTATAATGTTATTATCTTTTATTTCCTTATTAATAATTTATTTTTATGTTACAATAGCTTTCCCGGTATGCTTTGCAATATCAACTTGAAAAATTTTTTGACCTTCAAGTGAGTTCTTCGTTACGCTCACTCGCTATCAGTTTAGCTCTTTCGCTGTGCACAAAAACTCGCCGTCAGGTTCAGCTCGTCCGCTACGCTCACTCGCCGCAATTCTGTAATATCCTTTAGTTTTTTATTACCAATCTTCCCTCAGTAATTTTAAATGAGAACAGTTGTTTAAAAAATTAATATTCCTTAATGTAATCATATGTTCCAATACAAAAATGTTGCTTCCATTAAAATAACATGGTAACTTTGAAGACGTGTGGGGCGGAGCCCTATAGAGAAATATGAATAAAAAGTAACCTATATGTTCTTCCTGGCTCTAAGCTACCTTCCCACACATTTTCAGCCAAATCTCTTTTGTACATATATACATATATATATACATATATATATATATATATATATATATATATATATATATATATATATATATATATATATATATATATATATATATATATATATATATATATATATATATATATATATATATATATATATATAGTTGATAGATTTAATTAATAATTATTTTTCTTTTTTCTAACGGCTGGTTTGTGTTTTCAGAAATTATGGTGATATCCTATTCTTCACTCTTCACGAACATTTTAAATTTTGTATCAGATTTTTTATAATATACCATCCTTAGAAGTTAAAAAAGGAAGATAGTGATTTTCTTTATGGGCTAATATTTGATAAATGTTGACAATCCATTGGAATGAATGTAACTCTATTAAAACACAATAAGACATCATAAATGATCTTTGTCTGAAAAAAATTATACCCAACAGTTGGAGTTAGAAGATGGATTATCATTCAAAACTGTTGCTGAGTTGTCGTATATGTAGTTCATCAGCATTTGCATGTTTATTAAGTCAGCTTTTCATCATACAATCAACACACGATGAGACGGCAAAATTCCTATGAAGTTAGTAGTGCCTGTTTGATGTCAATTTACTCTTTGTAAGCGGTACTAAGTAATGAGAAACACAAATGATGTTTTAAATAGGCTATTTATTTTTTTTTATTATCAGTTGTGATGGCCACAGTACCAATTACACATTTGGATATAGACCTATTTGTGTCCGTTCCTCTATTCATGTATAGACATTATCCGGGATAAATTATTACGTACAAAAAAAAACTAATATTTCTATAAAAACTAAAAATTCATCAACACTTTTGAATGATAGGAACATCATGCTAATTTTGAGGGGTTTTAACGGCTCAATTTTTTTACTCTAGTCAGGTTATCTTAGAAAAAGACATTTACTAATTACATCTAACGAATAAATTTGAGAATGGAGCTATATTCTTAATAAGCCTTGTGAATTTATCTGATGGTTGACCCGAAGCATAAGAACTATTTTTAAAGTGTTAAGAACTATCTTTAAAATTCTTTTGATGATATTCTCAGCACTTTTTGACATGAGCATTTTTGGGAGGGGGGGAGGGCGAGGGCTCGTTGTGTCTTTATTAATTTTCAATTTTAAAAATGGTTTTGAAGTTTTGATTAGTATTACAAAAAAAGACAAATCCATTTGAATCTTAATTACCCCAATTGCGGAGTAGCTTGTTTAATTAATTGTAATATCTTATGGGTTGTACAGTTAAAATTACAATTATTTCAGTTTTACAGAGAATAGATGGTTATAAAAAAATTCTTGCCCCTTGTACTAGTCTAAGTGTTACCTTTGAACCCATGTTGACTGACTAATACATTATTAAACTCCTATATAAATAACTAAGACTTATCTAAAGGCTTAAATTTTCTTGGCCATTTATGTATCACAGCATTGTTCAGTCTGAATGTTTGCATTTACTTTAGAGCTCTGCCAAAATCAAATTTATCACATTTTTAACGATGGACTTCCTGTTGTTGTAGACCTTTTCCCATCTGCATTCAATCACTGCTTGCTTCCTGCATTCTAATGCAACACAAGGTCATTGATTCAAGTGTCGATCAATAAAACATCTTTATTGTAAATAGTTTGTTGTCCCCTATTGTAAATTTTTGTTTGAAGCTTATTTTTTGAAGCTTCAAAAGCTCACGGAAACCTTGAATAGGCCTAACTTACACACTAAACTTTTTGAAGTTATCGCACATGCACACAGTCAGATTTCTGTATCGTAAAATTTCATTGACTAAGGCTATGAAAAACGTTACTTTCAGGGCAAAATTACAAACAGCTTAATGTGTCTGTTTTTGGTGTTGTTTCATAAAATAAAAACAGATAAGAGCAAGTGAGTCAACACTTGGGCACCAACTTGCGTCGCTTCCATATAACGTTCCATGGAACGTTATAGCGAGCCATTTACTACAGCAGCTTCCCCGTTTCCATAGCAACCAGGCTTCTAGATTTCGCCAACCTTAGAGAAATTAATACAGAGAGTCACTGTGTTTGTTCACCAACAGTTTGGGGTAATTGATGGTAAATTCTAATCTGTACATTTTTTTACAGTCATTAATGATTTGTTTATTAAAAATCTTTAGTTTTAATACTCGTTATAAAAGTATAATTAAAAAAATCGCCCCCCCCCAAAATTTCAATGATGCTGTCTGCATCGTAACCCCTCCGTGGGCACCCCGGTACAATGCTACTGCATGATGATTGGAAAATATTAAATGTCAGTGATCCATTTGTATAGAAGTTGAAAACAGTGTCTTAAATGACCAATGTATGACTGATCAATATGGACCCAAGCTTGAAGGTTGTTAAAAATCACTGAATCCGCACTGGTAAAAATTTTTGGTCCAAAAAAATAAATACACTTTTTAAATTTCCAGTAGGCTTTTAAGTTTTACACTGTTGTCTTAAGTTATCTTTACTGTATATTATTTATTAAATCTGTCAGTGAGGAGTAAGTGATCAGCTTATATTAATATTTTCAAAAGCTAACCCACATAAAGTTTTGACATAATCGAGGTTTTTTTTAAGATAGATAAAAAGCCAAAAATTGCTTATTTCCTATTGGAAGATTTTCTTATATAATAAAAATATAAACATCATATTAACAGTTGCTGAGAATTAATGTGTGAGTTGACGCAATGAAATCAAGCCCATAATAGTGTAGGTGTTGAGAATGAATTAGTAACAAACAAAATAACTTTCCCATCATGGTAGGAGGCAACTTCCAAGACCAGAACACAAACAGGTTTGATGACGCGTTATCTGTTATCTTACTACTTCTTCTGCTAGCTTTCGTTTGGAGATGATTATACATTTTCTACCTCTATTTTTTATGTTAAATTCAAGATTTTTTATTTCCATAAAAAATTCCATTTTACAATATTTTTACATAAAAAACAACAAATGACATAAAAATATAGTCACATAAAATTAAATTTGTAATATACAAACATAGACATATACATACATGTATTATTATAATAAACTTAAAGCAACACATTAAATAAATTAGGACCTAACTTAAAATAGTACATTGCACTCCTGATTATCAGACGTCTTCGGGACTGAGGCTACCTCCAATAATGATAACATCGAATAATCTCGGAGGCTACTTTTATTTTTGGTTACGATATTACCAGACCCTAACCTAAGGTGAAATGCTTGTAAAATGTATATTTTATCAATATATACAGTGGAGGTATATAAAATAATTTTAGTCACAACAAATTATACACTTCCACTTATAATCAAGCTGCCAGGTTGCAGACTGCACATGTACAAACTTATGACTGCATGGAAAGGCCCGGAGCACCTCGGAAGGGCTCAAGCGTAGATGGAAATCTCCATTGTCACTCAAATCAGCGTCTAATATAAGGTACTAGTGGTTTACCCGTTCTTCATACTGGATGTGTGTAATTTATTTATACAAATTATGTACTGTAAAATTCATGCTCAAACGCAAAATAATAGTTTCAGTTGGTTTTCCACTGTATAAAGATAGTTTTATGCTCAACAGCTACCAGCTGGCAGGTACTTCAAATCTTTGTTATGGTTTTTCTCTTTTCTAAGCAAATATATTTGTGAAAAATTGTTCAGGGGTTGGTGCTCAAGTTTTTGTTTTGAATCTCAATCTGTCCTTGAGTTTTCGATTTCCATTATTTACTTCAAACTTGGCGGAATTGTATGCAATTTTTGAGGCTCTAAACTTCATTTAAGAATGTGCAAGACTGACTCAAAATCCTCTATACAAATTATATTGAATACCATTCACGGAAAATGTGACGAATATTTGTTTTTAAGTATTATTGAAAAATTGATTACTTAAAAAAAGTCAAAAGAAATTATTTTACAGTGGATTCCAGGACATGTTGGGATTTTTTTGGGAAAGCAGCTTTTCTGTACATATTTACATTTTACAATAGCACAGAACCGCAGTATACGAGTAAGCACATTAAAACACTTTCAGTTTGAGTGATGAATAGCGTTTTTCATCATACTGCATAAATATAAAAATAATAACGAATAAGAAAATGAAATAACTAAAATTTCAGTATCAGTTCACGCTCAATTGTTGAATAATTCTATTTTAGTTTAAAAATTCTTAAAACATAGCTAATATATTAGCCAAATGAATGAAATGACAAAATTTTTCATTTAAAATATGGTCTTCATGTCTTTTTATATTGTCCTTATTTGTTTTGGATTAGTACGATTTTTATTTAAGACAAACACAACTCTTGAGAGTAACGCATAGGGAAAAGATGTTTTTTCAGTGCACTTTTTTAAGACTAAGATAAACTCTAACTTTGGACTAATTACAGGCAAGAAAACACCTGTTTTTACAGGTTCAATTCCCGGCATGACCACCAGTGTTATAGGTTTAGACCGCTTACCTGAAAACCATTTATGTGTACTCAGTACAACCTTTCAATAAAAGTGGCTCTGGTGTAGACATGTCAACAAACGATATATTTATTTCATACTCGTGATACTCAATCATGTTTTGTAATTAGGGCAGTTAATTTGTATATATTTGAATGTTCCTGCCATTAGCTATTGTTTCATTATCTATTTATAAACATTATTGATTTGGTTACATAATATTTATAGATATTATGTACTATTTTTAAAGTTTAGTACCAGGGGAACCGAGCTTTTGCTCGGTAAAATTGTAAAATGTCACTTTCCTTTGCAAAACAAAGCTTTTGATCTATGTATAAATATAAATTGAATGAACCACAGGTTGAAAATGACACACTGGTTTATTTCTACAGTTATCAGCTGATTTCTTGGTTCAATTTACAAATGCACTATGGCCCCCTCTATATAGCGTTTTAGTCACCTTTCCAACAAGACACCAAAACGCGCATCGACTGGATGCATGGGATTCTAATGGCACTGTCTATACTAGTGACTTTGTCACGCACATTTTTGAATTTGGAATCTCGTATAGCCAAATCGTGCGCGTTTATGTCACGTCAGAACGGCGTGACTAAAGTGCCTGTATAGATGGGGCCTATGATATAAATTTGTTGAACCACAGGTTAAAGATGCAACACATTGGTTCATATATACAATTATCAGATGTTTTTGTTCAATTTAGGAGCTATAAACAATCTCCTTAAGTTTCACATGGGAACTTTGAAGGGCTCTATGACAAAAACAGGATTATTCCCAGCCATGGGACCAACTCCAATCCATTCCTTGTGGCCAAAATCCCCTTATTAAATAAAAAAATAAAAAATACTTTGACAGAAATTTTTTAGCCCTTACAACTCAGCCATACAAACAGTTCTTGTTTTAGAGTATTGGATATAGGATAAGATATAATACTGTGATGTTGTATGTAATTAAAAACTTTGATGTTCATTTTTTCATGCAAAAACTCCAAACACAATTTATAAATTCATATCTTTCTATAAAAATCTTCATACCACTCACTTTAATTGGAAATTCAAACATATAATCAAAGTTTATAAAGATGAACTTTTTTCCTTGTGCCTTAAACATTATGACCAAGATGTTTGAAAACATAAAAGGTTAAATATTATAGTTTTGTTGTATTTTCTTTAAATTTACGTACAGTTTTGACGATAAATACTGATAAAAATCCTGACATTTAATTTAACATGTTATATTAAATGATTTTTATTTTTTACGATTACGAGCAAAACAATTCGAACGAGATACAGAATTTTTGAATCATCATTCTCATTTGGGCAATAATCAATGATAACATAATAACCTGTGATAACAGTGGAAAAAGAGAAGGAACGTGAAAGTTCAAATGTTTCTCCAGCAGTGTCGGCAGTGACGGACGCACGGACAGACGGTAACGGATAGAAAGTAAAAGTGATTACGAAGAAGAGAGTAACTCCAGATTAGTCACGGAGAGTTTTTCTCCGACACGCTTTAATCCTCTCACGGGCGGAAATGATTTGATGTTGCGATTAGGAAGTGGTTTATGTCTTTGGTTCAGTCGCAGGCTGAAACATGTTTTAAGGGAATAAAACTTCCAGGATAGGGACATATAATCTTATTGCATACTTGGTCTGGATAAATCCTTGAATTGATCAAAGTGATTGATTCAATTTGTACTGAACCATCTAAAGATTGATTTATTGACTAATTTATCTGAGACATGTTTGCCACCTTGAATAATTCAGCAGCTTCCACGTCTGTTGTTGATTACAAAGTGAAACTAGGTATTTATTTAGTAGAAGCTATTACCCCGGCTAATGAGGTTGAACTGTTTTCCTGGCAAATTTGCCAGTAGCCATGATGGGAACCTAATTCTACTTAACAATTACCTCTCTATATAATGATTATTAATACCCTTAATACAGTCATAATTATTGAAAAACTTTTTAGATTTCTTTATGAAACTATCTATTAAGTTGTTCATTTCATACTCCTATTGCCGTTATATAGTTACGTTGTCAGTGTTTATTTTCTTTATCAATGTTTACAATATAATTTTCACACGCGGTTTTTGTAGAGTACCTTTAAAATAAATGTCAAGTAGTAATATTACATTTAGCTTAATAATGTAAATATTTAATTCCCTTTATGTTTCTTATGATTTTTTATAAAAAGTCCATAAAAGCGAAGGTTGTTTAGACTACTGCAAAACAAACACCCTTTATCAGTATCGGGTGAGGCCAGTGTTATATAATGTGAGTCTGTTACGACCTTTGTCTCTTTACTTATCCTATTGTTGTGTCATTATTGACTCTATCAATCGAGCAATTTATAATTTTATAGATTAGTTAAGATTCTTAATCATGAAAATCTCATTTAATTTTCAAATCAGACTTTTTATTCTTCAATTAGCAATGAAGATTAACTTATAGTTTTTGAAATTACAAAATAAGGCTAATATGAGACAACATATCATTAAATTTTTCTTTCTGAAACTGTCATGACAGACCTTCACACTGTGAATTTTTGTTGCATTTTATGATTTATTTATTTACCCTTGGGCCTGAATGTGTAAACAGAAAACATATAGTTAATCCTTTTTATGTAAAATAACTTTAAAATGTACTTGTCCCTAATTTTGATTACACTGCGATTTACTTCCCTGAATAATTATTAACTTTGTAAAATCCTAATGAAACAAAAAGTTTATTTCCTTTTTAGACCTTTGTATTAAACACTTATAACAAAGAGTAGTAGTTTGTTGTTATGCGACCTTATCAATATTAACGATAATTGAGACATTGCTATCGAAACACTTTTTTGAGGTTTCTACAAAAGATAAACATATTTGGAACACCAGATTGTTAGATAAAGTCAAAGACACAGTGCGTAAATGTAGTAATTTAATCAAGAGTAAATATTGTGATAACTTTTAATCTCTAAGCTTGAACACTTGTTTACATGATTTATATTTGATTGCCTTATGTAAACAGTCCTTGATGTGTCAAACATTTTGAGGACAAGTATAATTTTTACCAAAGATGTATAATTTTACTCCTTGCGTAATTAAACCGTATGTGAATTTCACCAAATATTTGCTTCCTACAGTGCGCCCTGGCTAGAGGCCAAATTATTAGTAAAATCTTAATACATTGATCCTTAATACTTTGACTTTGTTTGTGGCAGCACAGTTCAATTTAGTAAAAAAACCATGATTGTTGTCGTTTGTCCATGGCAGTGTGTTTTACCAACACAGCTGAAAATAACTTTTTCAAAGGATGGCTTACCACAGGGGTCAGTGCTTGCCCCACTGTTGTTTAATGTGTATACTGCCAACATGCCTGACACTCGCTCCTTAAAGTTTGCCTATGCGGATGATATTGCACTGGCTTATCAGCACAAGGAATTCCGACATGCTGAGGAAGTACTAACAAACGACCTCAAGACCCTCAGTGAATACCTTAAAGTCTGGAAGCTAAATCCACACCCAACTAAAACTGAGGTCTCTTGCTTCAATTTGAACAATAGACCGGCCCACCAAAAGCTTAAAATCATATTTGATGGTGTTGAGCTAAAGCACAATGACCATCCGCAGTACCTGGAGTTACTTTAGATCGGTCTCTCATATTCAAAAGCCACCAACAAAAAACAGGAGCCAAGGTGAGAGCTGGGACTAACTTTGTCCATCATTTTGCTGGCTCTACATGGGGAGCTAAATCACAAGTTCTATGAACCACTGCTTTGTCTCTGGTTTTCTCAACTGCTGAGTACTGTGCTCCCGTGTGGTTGAACAGTATGCATGACAGAGAGATCGACGTCCAGCTAAACAGGACTATGAGAACCATTAGCGATACACTCATTGCAACCCCTATACCCTGGCTCCCGGTGCTGTGTAATATCGCTCCACCTGGAATAAGACAAAGGGAGGCACTTAAGAGTCATCTTCACGCCTGTGCCAGTAGCCCATTGTTGCGCAGTCGGCAATGTTAACCATACGGCTTTTAATGCAAAACATGGTATTTTATTCCCCTGTTTTGGACACCGTTTTTCAACCGATTTCCTTTAAACTTGGTAAGTGTTTAGTTGAATAGTTATATTAGGCCCCTCATACCCTCGAAATTTAGAAAATGTAACAAATATTACTCTCTGTGACGTTGCAAAGTAACTAGATTTTCGTTAGTAATATTTGTTAAATTTTCTAAATTTGGAGGTATGAGGGGCCTAATATAACTATTCAACTAAACACTTACCAAGTTTAAAGGAAATCGGTTGAAAAACGGTGTCCAAAACAGGGGAATAAAATACACCATGTTTTGCATTAAAAGCCGTATGGTTAACATTGCCGACTGCGCAACAGTGGGCTACCAGCACAGGGGTGAAGATGACTCTTAATTGGGAATATAATATGATTGTATCTGCTCCACAATTCCCATCTATTATTTTTACCGCCTGGACTTCCTCCTGAGACTCTATCCAAGATCAAAATAACTTTTCTATTGCTGACCCGACTGGCAGTAGGTGGTATGGATCTACCTTGGAAGTAGTGGACTGTTTTCTATTGCTTCCGCACTGGAGTGAGAAGATGTAATTATGTGGAAATACATATTGAGAATGACAGAAGATCATGCGGCTGTGGAACGGAGTTCCAGACTATGAATCACATCGTCACTGAGTACCCATTGAGTATTTTCCCCAAAGGGTTGATTGGACTGCATTGTACAAGTGAAGCAAGTGAAGCTGGGCTGAAATGTTCTTAGCGCTTTGGATTTAGCGTTATAAAGAGAGATCATAAATGTTTTTTTTTTTAGTTCAGTTTTAAATCTTTTGACACTGGTGCTATGCACTGCAGAGTATCTTTTATCTCAGAAGTTGGTGGCTGGCTATGAAAGCCATATATATATATATATATATATATATATATATATATATATATATATTCAAATTCAAATTATTTATTTTCTAACCAATTATTACAATAATATGACATATAAATACATGGAAATTAGTCCCCACATAGGACATCCTGTGTGTGGGGACGAGCCGTTGTTCAGTGACAAAATAACTTAAAACTAATTACAACAAGAGGAAAACATTTAAATCTAATCTTGCGAGGGGAATTAATTATAATTATAGAAACTAAAGTAACAATGCTTATAAAAAATAAATTTTAAGTAAAACTGAGCTACATGTGGATATTATAATTATCTTAAAGATAGAACATCTGCAGAAAAAAATGAGAACTATTTGTAGAATACTATTTAAATATCTAAGGAAAACAGGATGAACACATCTATGGTAGGAATGTCGGAACATAACTCCAAACAATACATAGTCGAAGTAAAGATTGGACTATTTTCGATTAAATATTTCTATTAAAACTGGAATGTCATTGTAAATTCCTGGTAAAAATGCCAATTCATGATAGTTAATTTTGTCTGAGAATGTTTTCCAACGATAAAATTACAAAGAAATTACATACAAAATAAGTTTATCAAAGAATTTCACTGATGAGGAGGGAAGATAAGAATTGCTGCGCCGTCCCGGCCTACATCCGTCAGCCACCTAACTACCCTACCACGGTGTACGGCCTCACTGCAGTCACCTGATTCCCTGATTTCCCGAGGAACATTTCTGAAAACACTGTGAGCCACATAAAAAGCATTAGACATACTAGACTTATTTTTTGGTCTTAAAACTTGTATACCGACATTTTCATGATGTCTAGTGATATAATCATGACCAGTTAAAGAAAAAATTGATGTTTTATTTTTAAAAATAAAAAATAATATATTTTTAACAAAAAGTTGGCGGACATCAAACACTTTAAATAAGTTAAATAATTCATCAGTTGAAAAACGTCTAGGTTTACGTAAAGCAACTTTTATTATAGATTTTTGTGCTTTTGATAGTGCATTTATAACTGTCTGAGAAGCAGCCCCCCACACCACCACGCCATACTGGAGCACAGACTGAACATAAGCATAATAAGCCAACTTTAGTAGTTCCGAATTTAAAATGGTTCCCAGCTGAGAGAACGCATACATAAGCTTACGTAACCTGTTTCTTACATACAATACATGGTCTTGCCATTGTAGTTTACTGTCAACAATAACACCGAGATATTTATAACTATTCACACGCTCGATCTCCACACAGCCGCAAGCAGAGCCCCACCCCCCTCCACAAGTATGCAATTTTAATACGAACTGATGAGGCTCCACAGCGTCTCTTAGTGCGATCGCCATGCATTTAGTTTTTGTCACATTGACAGACAATACATTATAACAAAACCAGTTATAAATAATACCAAGGTCGCGAGTAGCAGTCCTATACACTTCCTCCCAGCTGGAACCCTCAAACATTAATTCCGTATCATCTGCGAATAGTATCAATTTCCCATCAATTGTCAATCTACATAAATTATTTACGTACATTAGAAAGAGAACAGGACCTAAGGTATTACCCTGAATGACACCAAAGTCTATTGGTTTTTTGTCACTCTTTACCCTTACAATCTCCACAAATTGAAATCTTTGGGATAAATAGCTTTTAAACCAGTTTAAAGCTATTCCTTTTACTCCACAATATTCAAGTTTCTCTATTAATTTACTTCTATCAATTGAGTCGAAAGCTTTGGCGAGATCAATAAAAACAATTAATCGCTTATTATTAGATTCCATCGACTTATAAATATTTTTACTGTACATAAACAAAGCATCCGTTGTATTTTTATTTTTAGTAAAACCGAACTGATTATTACTTAAAATGTTGGCATTTCCCAAAAAATCACACAGTTGTATTTTAACACACTTTTCTAGAACCTTAGAGAAGACATTTAACAATGTAATTGGTCTGAAGTTACTCATGTTGTCTTTTTGACCGGATTTAAATATAGGAATTACTTTTCCAATTTTAAAAATAGTCGGAAAGACACCACTACTTATACTGAGATTTATTATATGTAATAGAGGATAAGCCAGATTATCAAAGTTTTGCTTGATTACAGTAGCATTAAACCCATCATATCCCGGTGCAGAGTTCCCCTTGAGTTCCTGGACTACTCTAGTTAACGTGTCTAACGTGACAGGCCTCAGCTCCAGCGCGGCGTCGGTGGCGAGTTGGGCGTCAGAGACTGCAGGAGGCGCGACCGCAGGCAGCGACGATGCAAGCCGAGCACCTACATTCGCGAAAAAATCATTGAATTCATTTGCGACTCTCTTGGCCTGATTTTATACAGACGAATCTTGAGGCGTAGAAAAACTTCGTAGAGGGAAATCTGTAGTTGAGTTTCTTCTTTCCGATATTTCATTAATAATTTTCCACAGTCCTTTTGTATATATATATATATATATATATATATATTGGATTGAAAAACATGCAGTCAATTGATTACAAAGAAAATAAACGGTATCAGTTAACTGACCCATACTTTCTCCCAACAATATAAAAAAGGTGTTAAAAGCTTTAAACATTAATGTCTTGATGACTCAGTCAGATAGCTACCAGCTGAGCAGCGCTCGTTTGACCCTAAACGCGTCTGTGACTTTTAACAACGTACTGCGTTTACCGCTATACGAAAAATTGAATTTTCTCCACAACTACTTGACGTAGAGCAAAAATTTAAAATACTGGATTATTTAGTTTTTTGCACTTGATTTAATGGTGATAAGTAAAATATATTTCAAAATAACAGCTATTTTGAAAATAAAAAAATTCATTTTTGAAACACTTTTTACTCCATAACTTTTGAACACGCATTTTCTCGGAAATGCGGGTGGTGTCATTTTATTCAGCATTTTAATCTCAATAAATCAATAAATTTATATCAAAATCGTTAGAGCAGTTTTTGAGAAATTTGGGTTTTTCACGTTTTTTGAGGGTTTTTGGGGGTAAACTACTCTTAAAAATCAAAAATTAAAAAAAAAATATGAAAAAAACGCCTGGAATTATCATTGGTTTGGACCTACATACCAAATCTCCCCAAAATCGGACCATTTGGGCATTCTCTAGCTCTGTTTACATCCAGACACGCAGATACACACACATATACAGACAGACATTACTCTGAAAACAACTTTTTTGGACTCAGGGGGCACGAAAATGGAGAAATCCACCAACAACTCAAATCCGAAAATTTGGACAAAAGCAATACTTTCTCCATATACTATGGTATAGGGGGAGAAAGTAAAAATTCTTTAAAAATAATTTTTTAATGTTTGAAGATTTTTAAATTTTGCCATATTTTTCATTTTTTGTGATGCTATTTGGTGAGTGGAATCCTGCAAAAACAAATTTTTGCTTGACAAAAAACAAAAAAAAACTGAATTTTTTAGTAGAGGTATATATGAAATTAAAAATTAAGTGACAGTTTGCCTTCCCTGAAGGGTCTGCACTTTTTTTCTATAGAGGTGGACCATCGGTTTAACATGACTTCCGAACCATGGGAGCGGAGCCAAATGATCTTTTTGCCTCTGGGCTGGGAGTTGAACTCGGTCCAGCTTGGTAAGAACCCAGAGCTCATAGTCTGAGATACGGCTGCTGTCTAGACTGTCAGCCTTTTAATTAACTGTTGTGATTTCAGGTCCATTGCTGGCATTCGTGGTGGTCTCCCTGACCGGACAGGTGTTGCGGGTGTTGTCTCCCAAGTTCGGAGCTCTGGTCGCCGTGGACGCCGAGAGGAGCGCAAACCTGCGGAACATCCATGCAAGAGTCATCACCAATGCGGAAGAGATCGCCTTCTACGGAGGGCACAAGGTATGCTGCATTTCATTAACAGTCTTGATGTATGAACTAACAACCCAATGGTCAAAACTAGTTATATTTCAACGTTCAAGACAATTATGGACGATATCTTATACTCTAAAACAAGCTCTGTTTGAATTGGCAAATTTTCTTTTCCTCCTGGATTTTGTATTATTTGTTTTATTTTATGAGACTATGAGCAATCAATTGGAGCTGCTCCCATGACTGGGAAAAATCCGGGTTTCATGCTACAGCGCTTTAAATCCTTACAGCCTCTTGTAATCCTTACAAACATTTGTTGTAGCTACTAAATTGAACCAAAATCAGATAATGATTGTAGGAATAAACCAACATGTTACATTTTCCACCTGTTCTTTATTAAGTTTAAGCCAGAGTACAGCACCCTTTGCCCTGGGGAGTGAGCAAAGCAAAACAAGCTCACTGTTGGGGCAAGTGAGCAAAACAAACAACCTCACTGTTAGGGCAAGTGAGCAAAGTAATCAAGCTCACTGTTAGGGCAGGTGAGCATAACAAACAGCCTCACTTTTGGGGTAAGTGAGCAAAGCGTACAACCTCACTGTTAGGGCAAGTGAGCAAAGCAAACAAGCTCACATTTGGGGCAAGTGAGCAAAGCGTACAACCTCACTGTTAGGGCAAGTGAGCAAAGCAAACAAGCTCACTGTTGGGGCAAGTGAGCAAAGCGTACAACCTCACTGTTAGGGCAAGTGAGCAAAGCAAACAAGCTCACAGTCGGCGTAAGTGAGCAAAGCGTACAACCTCACTGTTAGGGCAAGTGAGCAAAGCAAACAAGCTCACAGTTGGGGTAAGTGAGCAAAGCGTACAACCTCACTGTTAGGGCAAGTGAGCAAAGCAAACAAGCTCACAGTTGGGGTAAGTGAGCAAAGCGTACAACCTCACTGTTAGGGCAAGTGAGCAAAGCAAACAAGCTCACAGTTGGGGTAAGTGAGCAAAGCGTACAACCTCACTGTTAGGGCAAGTGAGCAAAGCAAACAAGCTCACAGTTGGGGCAAGTGAGCAAAGCAAACAAGCTCACTGTTGGGGCAAGTGAGCAAAGCGTACAACCTCACTGTTAGGGCAAGTGAGCAAAGCAAACAAGCTCACTGTTGGGGCAAGTGAGCAAAGCGTACAACCTCACTGTTAGGGCAGTTGAGCAAATCGAACAACTTCACTGTTGGGGCAAGTTAAAAAAGCGTACAAACTCACTGTTAGGGCAAGTGAGCAAAGCAAACGAGCTGACTGTTGGGGCAAGTGAGCTAAACAAACAACCTCACTGTTGGGGAAAGTGAGCAAAGCAAACAACTTTACTGTTAGTGCAAGTGAGCAAAACAAACAACCTCACTGTTGGGGCAAGTGAGCGAATCAAACAAGTTTTTCTTACAAGTTTTACAAGTTTACTGAGAAAATGCTTTGTACACCAGGTACTAATAATTTAAGCACTATTCTCACTAAGATTCCATCCCTCCCCATACAAATTTAACCATTTTACCATCTGGAATTTGTGAGCTAAAATATGATTATGTTCTGAATAGAATATGAATCCAATTCCTCTTACCATTATCCATTTATGATACTTTCTACAGCTAAGTTGAATTATTGAAACAAGTTGTAAATGGACCTCATGTACAAAATGATTTTAAGTTTTAATTAATCCGTTTGGAATTTTAACTTTAAATTAAAGGAAATATACTCACCGGTGATACATACTTTAATACTTTATTTTGCACCAATGCAATAAAAGGCACAAAAGGCATAAAAGACAAAGGAGTTGATAGATGAAAATAAGTATTTTTTTAACTGTATAATGCACATCAGCACTTTAAGGGAAAGCGGTCCAAAATTCTTTCAACTGTGCAGGCATTCTATGGCTACCCTAGTGAGTAAAAGCATTATTTATACTCTCCATAAAAAATAAAAAGGATTACCTTTACTTTTAAAGAATTCTGCAGACTTTTTGCAATTTATTATTTTACACCCATACAGGACCAACTTTTTTAGCTGGGATCGTGAAACAATCAAATCAGAACTGTGATTGCTATGGGCCACTATTAGGAAATGTTTAGAGGTGTAAAATGCATTCTAAGTATTTAGTAACGAAACTTTTTTGAAACCTTTAAATTTACATTGGATGTAGGTTGCCATACATCGATCGACAAAATGTAAACAAAGGCCAAAAAATTTAAATTTTAAATTATCTGTTTTATTATTTTCATTTTTAGAGCCATTAAAGCTCAGCCCCCTAAAAAAGCTAAAAAACTAAATACAGGAAAGAAATTACAAATAAATCATTGTCATAAAAAATATTTTAACTACACAAGCTGCGTATTACCTAAAAGTATAATGAGTCTTAACGAATTGCACCAATTGTACAATTCTCAAGCGGTTCTCTTTTCTCATCCCTATCTTTCTGAAGTGGATACGGTAGTCATATCTATTGCACAGCTGAAGTAATGATGAGATGTGACCTTGAGGTGGACGGACGAAGGTCTAGAGTCAAGGCAACACCTCTCTAATTGGAGATTCAATTGTCTCCCACTAGTTTACTGTTGCAAGTCACTTTCTTAACTACGTTTTGTCGCCTGGTCACCCAAACTAATCATTAATGGGATACACCTTGCCAAAAACTGTGTATGAGAATTAAAAGAGGATTAAGAACCCTTGTTAATTAATTGCAAATAGAGGTTATTAATCTTAATTTACAAGGGTATCCATCAGATTATTGAGAAAAGGAATAACACATCATTAGTCTTGTGATCGACCGGTGTAACTTAAATCATATACATCACAAGCATGGTAAAATGTATGGGTATTTGAAAAACATGTACTTTGTCAATTTTAAAGCACTAGTACTGTTTTGATCAAGCCTTGCACTTTGGTTTATATACACTCATGTTATGGTTTCATCAATTTCATGGAATACAGGCTTTTAAGCTTACACCATCAAAAAAACTATATCTTTTCACAGTAAACATCTGCCTCAAAATCAATGCCTTAAAATATTATTCTTTCATTTTTGTTTACCTTTTGTTGTGATTTTCTTACTGAAATCGCCCAAAATGTTTTCATCATTGGCTTGACCAATGTGAATAATTGCAATTTCCAAACTCTTTTTTAGACTGAAAATTATATTTCCTGGGAATGGGGCTGTTTTTAAACTTATTTTTCTGCTATAATACTCTTCAATAAAAATTTTAAACAAAATCCACCCGCTAGATTTTGAGATAAATTTGAAATAAATCGCTACAGACAAGGAGTGTCTGTAGTGTTATAGTTTAAGATTTGTATACGCCTATCTTACATTAAAGCACAGGCCTCATAAAATTTGATCTACAATAAAAGGCCCAATAATACATTGGAAATCTGGAATTTATTTTGTATTGTTCATCATTGTTGCAGAATCCCTCCAACATTATACCACAGTTTGATGTCTTTGACTGTCAGTTTGAAATCTTTGACCTTCAGTTTGATGTTTTTGACAGTCAGTTTGAAGTGTTTGAATGTTTTGAACCATCTGCTTGACGTGTGTTGTGTGTCTTGGCAGGTGGAGATGGGCAACCTCCGGTCGGCGTACAATGCGCTCGTTCGCCACAAGAACCGCATCCTAGTCCAGCGGCTGTGGTACGTCGTGCTCGAGCAGTTCCTCATGAAATACGTGTGGAGCGGCACTGGCATGATCATGATCTCCCTGCCCATCATCATGAGCAGCCGCGATCATGGTACGTCACAGCACACTACCATACACTATGTTCAGGTTGAAACCAGGATGATTTGAATCATTTTTCATTGGGAATGTTGTAAAATCATATTCCTGCTGTAGGCTGCAAACACTTTAATACGTTGGCGGGAGGAGCGTAAACTTGACTTTATCAGTGTTTTAATGATAAAGAGCAATCAGGAAAAAGCCCTTTAGACTATTTGCGTAAAAAGAAAAAAACTACAATCCCAGACTATTTCAATCAGCAAGTTTTTTGTAAACGCTTTATCATACAGTATTTTGTTTTTCAGTTTTATATGTAATTGATAAGAAGAGTCTTTTGTAATAAATAATGCCTAAATTGATTATTTATGCCCTTGATATCGAAAAGAATAATATTAATAAACCAACAATTAATTTTCCTAATTTTTATAAGTTAAAATTCAGTAGAATAAAACTAACTGTTGGTAATCCAACATTTTCCGTAATCTGACACCATCTCGGTCCTGTAACTGTTGGGCGTAGTGCATCTCGTACCGGTGTCACTTTTGCCGGCCGGGGGGAGGGTTATAATCCGTCTGAAGTACAGACCCATCAGAAAGTGCCGAGGTGGCCCCGGGCCGCCGGCGTGGCGCCGGTGGCAACATCAAAAGTCGTCCCCATATGTCTAGGACACGGCTTTGGCAAATCAATGTATTTCTACAGTTACGCGAACCACGACTAACCCCGTCCTGGGACTTAGCAGAATTTTAGTATTTTTATGAAACATAATATATATGACGATTCTATATTAACCAAGCAATCTAACAATATTAAAATCTTTCCATTTTAACGTCGTCTTCCTGAAATTTTATAAGTATAATTTAGTTTGACATGAAAGAATCGCTAAACCCGAAATATTTATTTTTCAGCCAGAAACAAACGTACTGCTAGAAAGTTTGTGTTAACTAGTTTTATTTTCTATTGTTCTTTTCTCAATAGTTTTGGTAAACTCCAGTTACCACCAGAATATTGGTAGTCGCAGTCAAGTTCGGGTCAGCTAATAGGCCTATCTATCACAAGACCAATCAGTTTCACAAATCTTCCAAATTTAGTTAATGTGTAGTTAATTTAGCAACAAAACATTTTTCTGAAAGTATGAATTTAATCAAAATTGTATGAAATTGTATTAATTGAATATTATTATTTTCAGCCTATGTGTTCCCAACCTTTGAATCCCTCACAAAATTAAGAATTTAATTTAAAAATTAAAATACAAATTATAATTTTGTACTTTATTTTACTTAGTAATTATAGTATTTAGAAAGTGAATGCTCTTATGTGATAGGAGTATACGGTAGATGGTTTATGGATGGGAAGGTGGCAGTCTCAGTGGCTGTTCGGCTGTCCGCCGCCGTGGCCGCGGCCGGCTAGGCAACGACCAGACAGACCGGGTTCTAGATCAGACTGTACCCTATTCATCGCGGCCGCCCTCCCCCAAAATGCCGGAGTTAACCCCGGTACGAGTTGCGTCGTCCCCGTTGGATGACTGCTAGTCAACTGTAGTCATAATTTCACTCAGAAGTTTTAATAAGGCGAAATGACAATCAGGCAACGGACAAATGGCCGCTAGCAATGAAACTTCATTCAATGGACTGCACAATAATACCGATCGGCTGTCAACAGAGGTCCAAAAGTAGAAATGGGACACTGCATAAGTAACAGAATCCGTCAAGTAACCTTACATCCGTGAAACATAGATAATCGGGCTGTGAAAAACCCCTCAACTAAAGATGAAAATTGAAAGCAATACAGGAGCAAATATTTTAGAAGACATCTGAAACTTACCGTCCGGAAATCGGCAATTGAATCATAATATATTTTAGTTATTAAACATGAGACTAGGGTCTATTTTAGCCGTAGGACACGTCTGTGGTCTAATATTCACTTGCGGAGAACCGTGGACAGATTATTAGTTGGCGGCCAAACCAGCCAAGACCGGACAAGAGGGCTTCCAATGTTTATTGAAAAAAGATACCAATGGAACCTTAATATTACTTTTGGTCAATCTATGATGTTTGATATTGTTATGCTTTACTGTTCTTTTAAGAAAATGCAAAAAAAGTGTTAAAAAAACTAGCTAACACATTTTATTATTACTATTAATAAATAAATAAAGACAACATATAAAACAACTAAGAGGTTTTCCTTATGTTAGAGTGTGTGATTTTATCAGAAAAATTAGATCAGCTTTATGAATTAATATAAACTAGTGTACTTGTTGCTCAAAATTGAGCAGTTTAGTTTGGATACTTTTTCAGTTTAATACAATTCGTTAATCAGTGCATCCTCCGTGATTTAACATAACTTCTTTGGTATGAATAGACAGATGTTCTAGCTAGTGTGCAGTGTTTACTCGTTACAGCTGTTAAACTTTAAAATCTTTTAATTTTCTTATCTAATGGGGCAGTACAGAACTTTAACGGCATGCAGGGCCCTTACGCTTGGATGGACATTAACCAATTTACTTTAGAAACAACTTCAAGCTAGGCTCTATCCAATGAAACCAAAATCATTAAAATCGGTTGAAAACTGTGGGAGGAGTTCCTTGTACAAAAAAAAACATGTCGCCTATTACATATGTATAGATTTGGTCAAACCATAATCTCGCAGTATCAGTATTGCATTGTTAAGTTCTACCAGATACCACATATTCAGTAACTGCACAAATTATACTGACATACAACTTCCAACATGTAGTGATATTGAGTTGCTAACAGTAGAGGACAAGCCATTCAACCTTCAAGTACATAAATTGGAAAAGCTTGAATGATGTTAGGATTGTGGTTATTTCCATTTGACACAGGTATCTCTTACTTAAAGTCCATGTATATTGAACAGAATGTTCTAAATTATATTTCTTCAATTTCTTAATATTAATCTTATTTATGTATCTAGGAGGTGTGAAACATGTATAATGGTTGCTGTTAGGAGAACAGTCAGTTGTTTTCTTTCCCCCCTTTTTTATGGCTAAAAAATGTTGTTCGTCTAGGTATACAATCAGAGGATGAATCATCGAACGTGAGCGAACGAACACAGTACCTAACGACAGCGAGGAACCTTCTAGTTTCCGGAGCAGATGCGGTGGAGAGGCTCATGTCCTCCTACAAGGTCAGTAGACATTTAATTTTATTGTTAAATACTAATATTCTTATAAAAGTTGTCCGTCTATATTGAACAGGGGTGTTGTTGAGATTTTTGCCATATAGACAAATTATTGATTTATTTTGTCTACATCTGAGGTATTTTATATAATTTTGAAGGGAAACGGTTCAAACCCTGGTCTTGTTATTATCTAGTATTGACCTGTTAATAGAAACCTTCATTAATTAATAGCCCAAAGGGAGCTCAGTCCAGGATAAAAAAGCACTAACTTTTCTCAGGATTCAAAGGTGGGCACTTTAACCGCTCAGCTACCCATCCAGTTTATATCACAAATTTGAGGCTTAGGTTCGGAAATTGGTATGGATGGAAAATTAAACCCAAGTGAAAGTTTAGTTTGATCACAAACCACAACAGCAGATGAAGCCAAAATTATCAAGGTTTATAAAAAAAATTGTACTATAAAAATCTTGAAATATGTTGGAGGGTTGTACATAGAGACTAAGCAACTCAAATAAGTGTCAATATTTCCTCAAGGCCGATGTTCTAAGGTTTGCTACAGTGTATTGAATGGGCATAGAAAGACTCAAATGTTTACTAGAATAGTGACTATAACCCACTCACTGTTTAACAATGTGTTGCGTTGCATTATGGTAGACTAAAATGTGAAAATTTGTTTAATCCTGGGTTTACTCTTGTCATTTTTTTTTTACTGAAGTGGCCATTGATACTCTAAGAGGAATTGGCCTCGCTCACACACTGCCTCTACTGTTCGCTGTCTTGAGAATAATTTTCATTCCTTCCCAGTCTTATGAAAACCCTAGACGCTTTCTACGAGATATTTTAAGGACTTTTTTAACATTGAACGTTTATGAAATGTGAAGCCAACTCTTATAATACCAATGAGTTGGAAGTAGTTATTTTTTTTTTTTTTTTTAACAGCTGATTTGTTTGGGTGATGTTAATTAAATTTTTATCATTCTGCACGAAATCAGCCTGTTTTTTGTTCTCTCAACTGTACCAAAACCGATTCTTTATTGTCCTAGGACTGAAAAATTATCTGGAGAATTTTTTAGGTCCTAGTACTGAAAAGTCAGCTGTTTGCTATGTATATTATTATTCATTTATTAATGTTGAGGAGCAGAATTTTGAAATTCAAACGTTATAAAGAGCATTGTTTATAAATAACATAAATGT
Organism: Neoaliturus tenellus; assembly: GCA_030545055.2. Classification (NCBI taxonomy): domain Eukaryota; kingdom Metazoa; phylum Arthropoda; class Insecta; order Hemiptera; family Cicadellidae; genus Neoaliturus; species Neoaliturus tenellus. The sequence continues at coordinate 258,601,130 of CM061531.1, forward strand.
AAACACTGCATATTACTAACTTTGTAAATATAACCTCGAAAATACGTCTTTATAGTTAATATTTTTAATGATCAAAAGTCTAATTTCGCTTTATGATAAAAAACGTTGTTCATCACTCGGAGCAAAAGTGTCTTTTTGAAAAAGGCCCACTTTTGCTCCTAGTGATGAAAACTACTATTTGAATAGTACTCTGCTTTGGCAAAATTAATTAATTTAATAATTTTATTATGGCACTATAGTAGAATCTCAAGTGATTGGAATTTCAATCTTTTGAACACATCTATAGTTAGTAGTTTTTCTCTGTTCCCGTCAAAAAACCTCTCTAATATTTGAAAAACAATATACTGATAAATCAAAGTGTTTTGGTTGCACAAAATATCTCTAAAATTGTTAATTTTGTTACTGCAGTTTGAATTGTTACCTATCTCAAAGTCAACCTTACACATAGGATGAAACACCATTATTGAAATTATTTATTTTGAAGTTCAAATTGAGCGTAATGAAACATTTACTATGTATATTATCGATTGTGTTGACAACATGTCTCAGATACGTCAGACTTGACGATGTGATATAATCTTATTCATGAGGTCGAGAAAGATGGAAACACAGGTGAAGACCACATCAAAACTAGAAATAAAATATTTTGAAATTATTTTTCTAACTCTTGAGTTTTCTAATAATAAAGTTGGGATTCTATAATGTTGATTAAATTTATATCAATTACTTTTATTCAATCCTTATATGTTTCAAACTTCCCTTAGTCCGAAGTTAATTTGTTTCCTCCTGAACTTAGAATAAGTGAGGTTCTGCTGTAGTAATCATTGAATGTTGCTGTCTGTCCGGCGCAGGAGATCGTGGAGTTGGCCGGGTACACGTCCCGGGTGAGCCAGATGCTGCAGGTGTTTGATGACGTGAGCCACGGCCAGTACCGGCGTACCACTGTCGCTACCAAGTCCCTAATGAGGGCGCCCTCGCTGCAGTACGCCAACGGCCAACTGCTCGTCAAAGGTATGTCTTGTCAAGCCTTCTTATACATTCTGGAAAAGTGGAAAAGTAACAATACTCCTTTTGTAGAAAACCTGCAGAAGTTTTGGATGTAATTTTGTTATTTAATTATTTTTCCGAAAAGGATCTACATTTTTTTTTTTTTTTTTTTGTAATCATGAAGTCAAATTTAAACTATGAACTGACACTATTGTGTTTTATAGCAAATTGATTACTGTATTATCTAAATGGGTAAGCATAATCAATAGTAGTTTTCATCACTAGGACGGAAAGTGACCTTTTTCTTTGCGCAATCATGTTTTATGAGCGAGGCGAAGCCGAGCTTGGAAATAGCGATTAAGCACAGAAAAAACACTTTCCGTCCAAGTGATGAACAATTTTTTTCATCATACTGCAAAAATATAAAATGAATAACTCATTTAAAAGTAAATTCATTGAAATATCATTATCTGTTTACGTTCACTAGTTTACTTCCATATTAATTTGAATTTCAATATTCTTTATAATCAGCTGATATATACGTTGAATTGAAGAGATGTAAAAAATCTTGCATTCAAATTGTAGTCTGCAAGTCGTTTTTTGTTTACATTGGCCTTATTTGTTTTGGATTAGTATGATTTTTGCTTAAGAAAAACACAACTTTTGAGGTTAGCGCACGGAAAAAATTAACAGATGTTTTTTCGGTGCACTTTTAAAAGGCTACAGAAAAGGCCAACTTTGTGGACTAAATACAGACCAGAAAACGGCTGTTCTGCGTGCAGTATGATGAAAAATTTCTCATATGGTTTCCAAATCGAGAAATTGGTTTAAAATGATTCTATGTACAGTAGACTCCCTCTTAACCGGCCATCTTTTAACCGGTCTCCGCTTTAACCGGCCTACCCTGACACAAAATAACATCTTTTTAACCGGCCATTTTTTATCTCAACATCGCTTTAACCGGCCGCGTTTCGCCGGAAACTTAGTTTTCTTATCTAATGTATCATTCAATTCAACTTTTTTTCCTATTGACGTTCTCAAACCAATTAAACTGTGGACGGAAGTGACTGCCACCGGAAGTCAATGCGTTTGGACCTACTATCCAGTAGAAAACAATAAAGAAAGGAATTATTATTAGTGTAGGTTTGTTGTGGATTTCATGGGTGGTGAATGTTAGCTATAAATCATATACAGTAATGTATTTAAGGTTGTTTTTCAAGTAATAATTATATTTAGGCCATATAAAATTTTGGGTTGCCGTTCTTGAATGAACATTGGTTTAACCGGCCAATTCATTATCCGGCCGCGGCCTGGTCCCGAGCTGGCCGGTTAAGAGGGAGTCTACTGTATATGTAAATCATGTTGGAAAGAAATTTTCACTTTAGAGTAGACAACAGGTGAGTTCTGTTGGCAAAAACGTAATTCAGGATTGCATCATGATGCTTTTTATTGTATATTGTGAAATTACATGTTGAAACCTAGAAATAAGTTTTCATTCTGTGTGTGCAATTTTTTATAAAAAAATTTCCAATTATGAACAGCTAGTATTAAGTAGTGTTACGCATCATTAATTAAATTCCCAATGATAAACTAATGACAACTTTCTCTGAAATTGACGACTTCAAATTATAATGTTTGCACTTGGCTAACCAATAAGTTTCATAGATTGTTTAATATTTGTCACAAAAAAATTAGGCCTAATAAAATATATATTTTATTAGTTTGTTTTTAAGGTAGTCATAATTTGGTTTTATATTTTTCATCAACTAATTTTACTTTTGTTCTTAGGAGAAATTTGTGATAGCCCAGATGGCAGTATAGAACTACGAGAAGTTCCGATTGTTACACCCAACGGTGATGTGGTCGTTCCCAGCCTCAGTCTCAAGGTAAAACAGGAAAAACCTAATATGTTTATGTTTTTAAGCATTATTTGATTTAGGAAATTAAGTGAAGTGGAATGGAACTTGTGCAACAATATAGTCTCTATAAGTGAATATAACCTCCGTCTCAGCTTTAAATTTAATAATATGAATAAATTCGATAAAGGGGTGATATCCTCATGGAAATTGTTTACTCTTATCCAAAAGTTTGGTCAAACGTTGAATTTGGTTTTACACTGTTCAGTTTAGGAACTACTTTAGTTCTTAGTTTTTGTTTAAAAAATGAGAGAGAAGAGAATAATGATTTTGTGTGACATTTTACTTTCCTCCAGAGATTAAAAAAGGAATACAGTAGAGTCCCGCAAACCTGGAATTCTGGATAACTCGGAAAGCCTACCAGAGCAGTAAAGTGTCCTGGGTAACAAGGCACTAAGCGCTATAGCATCGGCCAAAGTCTACAGAACAGTTTTTTATTTTTATTTAAGTTTGTTTTAACAGATTAGGTTTAAGGTTTTAGTTTTTGTATTATGTACATTATGCAATAAATAAATGATTTTGTAGGAAAATTATTCACGATTCATACTTTTTTAAATGTTTACTGCTTTCCCGATAATCTGGAATTCTCACACCCGTACACCGTTCATTCAACATTAGTCTGGGTTTGCGGGACTCTGTTACCAGAAAAGAATAAAACCAGACATTCTATACCGGAGTACTTGTGGCAAAGTATAATAAAATTAAATAATAATAATTAGTAATAATTTAGTAATAATTAGTAATAATTAGTAATAATAATAATTAGTAAATTTTAAAATTAATAATTAATAATAATAATAAATAATAATAATAATAATAATTATAATAATTAGGCTAAAGTTTTAGATTGTTTTCTCATTGCCTTATGGAAGGATTGCCATTTTATGGTTCTCCAGGTAAAGTATTAAATAAAAAGGTTATATACTCAGAAAATATTTATGTGCAAAATAAAAATGGAAAAAAAACATAAAGGGGATGCTTTTAAATCAGTGCAGTACACAAAAGATCAAGAACTGTTCAAAAGTTTTATCTCGATATATACTAAGTAATGAAACTTAGTACAGAATAATTTTTTGTTCTTATTAACGAAGAACAATTTGTTAGCTTTTTGAGCTCTTCAAACGGACAAGACCCAAGGACTTAGGAGTAAATCTTAGAAATAAGAACAGGTGATTTATGTTTAGTAGAGGAGTAACTAGTAGTAATATTTAAGGAGTAGACCTGCTGACTTTAGACAGTGTATAGAATCAGAATGTCTGAATTTATATATTGCTGTTAACATATACAGGGTGTCCCGGAACTCTCTGGAACCCTTTTGTATATTTGTTCCTTGCGTCGAGACAAGAAAAAAACATCATACAAATAGGGGTCTAAAATCCATCGTTTAGCCATTAGCCGCCATTTTGTTTTTTTCACGTAATAATTTTTATTTCCGTAACAGATGGTTGTATTCAGTTCATATTTGGTATGAATTTTTATCATACTAATTTACATTTTCAGGAAAAAATTAAACTTTTCCACTGTGTATTTTAAAAATGGCGGCCATTTTTAATTTTCAAACTAAAATATCTCAAATTCGGTAAATTTCAAAAAAATTTTACTTTGCACAAAAAAGTTTGCTAAATTAAATTATCTAACCAACGGTACCAAGTTTGTAAGGATCTGATAACAAATAACGGAGTTATTGCGATTTTTATGTGAAATTGGCCATAATTTGCATTACATATAATGAGAAATCAGTTTTTTTTATTTTTTATTTTTATTTTTTATAAAAATCGCAATAACTCCGTTATTTATTATCCGATCCTTACAAACCTGGTACCGTTGGTTAGATAATTATATTTGGCAACTTTTTTGTACAAACTAAATTTTTTTTTTAATTTACCAAATTTGAGATATTTGAGTTTGAAAATTTGAAATGGCCGCCATTTTGAAAATACACAATGGAAAAAATAAATTTTTTTCCTGAAAATGTACATTAGTATGATAAAGATTCATACCAAATATGAACTTAACACAACCATCCGTTACGGAAATAAAAATTACTACGTGAAAAAAACAAAATGGCGGCTAGCGGCTAAACGATGGATTTTAGACCCCTACTTGTATGATGTTTTTTTCTTGTCTCAATGCAAGGAACAAATATACTAAAGGGTTCCAGGGAGTTCCGGGACACCCTGTATATCAGTGTAATGTGTAATGTAGGTGACGCCAGGCTCGCACCTGCTTATCACGGGACCCAACGGCTGTGGCAAGTCGTCGCTGTTCCGTGTCATCAGCGGCCTGTGGCCCGTCTACGCCGGCAAGCTCATCAGGCCCCGGCACTGCAACATGTTCTATGTCCCGCAGAGGTAGGTTATGCTGAGAGCTTACTCACGATGCTGAAATATGTTCAATCTGGGTGTCTGCTGCTCACTTACTGCCGTGAAATTCATTGACTATAGTAAAAGATCTAATAAGTCAAAGAGAATTTACTCATTATGCAATAAATGTTAAAGCTATTTATTTTGTCAGTTACAATTAACTGGCTGGGTAGTGGTTATAGTGCTCGCCTTTGAATACAAAGGATGCCAGTTTGATCCTGAGTAAAGTTAGTAGCTTTTTAAAGGTTCGATTTTGGACCTAGTTTCCATTTGACATTGTGCTATTAATTATTGATGCTTCCTAACAACTGCTCAATGTTAGATAATAAGACTGTGGTTTGGACCATTCCCCATCAAAATGTTAAAAAAATACCACTGGCATGGATGCACACAAAATAAAACATAAAAACAATATTTTTCTAGGATATATAAAAAAGTCTGCCGCAGCAGACTTGCAGACAAAGTGAATTTCCAACAGAATTCAGTATTTTTATTTTTTTTTTTTTTTTATTTTGCCCATAGACAACGTGGGAATGAGGATGTAGGTTTGCTGCCATGGGGATGTTATAAGTAAATATAGCCTAGTATAATCTCTTCAAGTGTAGGTACATACTAAATTAAACAAATTCTAACATTTTTTGTTTTACCCATTAACCCCATGGGGGTGAGTATGTAGGTTTACCGCCATATGGGTGTTGTAAGTAAATGTCCTAGTGAACTTATATACCAAATTTGATCAAATTTTGTCAATAAATAAGGAAGATATATTGTTTTGTTGTTTTCCCATAAGAAAAACATACGAAACCTATTTTTGGATTTTCTCCATAACCTGTAAAACCAAGATAAAAATTCAAAACACTAAATTGTTTGTATTTTTAAGCACTTTTAAATGGTGTTAGTTTAAAAAGTTGAATTAAAAAAATTTAGGTCCTAAAAGGCCAAAAATCCAATTTTCACCCTTTGAAACCCCATAGAAACCTGTTCCCATAACCCCTTAGAAAGGTCCTGTAGATGAGTCATCATAATCGCATTGGTCTCCAGGGCTACGCCTTACAATCTGTTAAGATATCAATGTTAATCTTATGGAAGAAGGGTAATTGATTGGATGATTGGACAGCTGTTGTATTAACAAATCAGGATGACAAATTTTTCAGTTATTAAATATTTTTTAAATTAATTGGGGTTTCGACCAGTGGTGATCTCTAGTATTCTTTATTCATCAATAATACGAGGGCTATTCAGAAAGTAAGGAACGTTTCCGTCCTACGCCGTTAGGCGCGCGCGTATCACCTATATTAGGGTATTAGAGCGCTCGGGGCCTCAGTGGCTATCCAGCCGTGACACTAGGAGCATCGTCGCGCTGCCTGTTTTCTTTATTTTAAAATTCAAAATGGCCGCTCCTGTAAAAAATCCTGCCAGTTGCGAAGTGTGATCGGTAACACGGTTTTTGTTGGCAAAAACTTAAAACCGATAGAGATTTATCGATTTTCATTCTTTAAATTTCAACACAGCAAAGTCCGTGAAACTTTAGGGAAAGATAACGAAAGCTCCATTATGGTGGAGCAGTGGTTTTTACCGATCTTCTCGTCAACTTTAATGACAAGTTCGTCAGTCACAATGCTCGGTTGTCCACTCTACTGCTCATCAAGAACATTGGTTGGGTCTTTTGTAAACTGAATACACAACTTAAGCACAGAACTTTCATTCAAGAAATTGTTCCCATACACCTCGCACGCTTTTTGATAATTCTTTATCCGTTTTAAGTTTTATGCCAACAAAAACCATGTTACCGATCGAACTTCACAACTGGTGGGATTTTTTACAGGATTGGCCATTTTGAATTTAAAAATAAAGAAAACTGGCACCGCAACGACGCTCCTAGCATCACGTCTGGATAGCCACTGAGGCCCCGAGCGCTTTCATACCCTAATATAGGCGATACGCGCCCGCCTAACGGTGTAGGACGGAAACACTCCTTACTTTCTGAATAGCCCTCGTACATGGTATAGAATAAGCTCAGCCTGTTTTGAAAATTCACAAAACTGAACCGGGTCCGGTCCTGATTAGTTTTCCTCAGCGGGACTTGACTGTAACTAATAAATAAAAGTATAACAATGTTTTTGAAGATTTTTATTCTTAAAACTTTGGGAAGGTTTTTTGCTCTTCTTTTCAGTTGGAAATGGTTTGTCTTTGGATAACTTCTATGCAGCTGTTCAAAACGTATTTACATGATTTTCAAACCGGGATGGTTGGGAAGTTGTTAGAATATGAGGTTGAGAGAGAAATCTTCTCGGCTTACAGGCCTAACCTATCGCTAAATGGGAAGTGGACCACAGTGGACCACGAAAAGAAGAACCCACCAGCCAGGGAGATTTACAGTACTGATTTTTATCTGTAGAACAAGTAAATATCTTTTATTCACTAAATATTTAAATTTTTTTCAATTATTGTGGCTCAGTATCTTGCTTGTCCTCGCCCTTCCAGTGGAACAACCGATGGTTTATCATGCTAGCAGAAAAAGTGTTAATATTTTATAGGATTGTTGTTTGTATAGTATTATTTTTCATTGGTAATCAAGTATACATTCATGGTAAAGATTATATTTGATATAGAAAATAATAAAAAAAAAAAAACACAATGAAGTACCACGTAGTAACGAAGGGACAATCCCCCAGCATATTGAAGTTACCATAACGTTAATTTTTTAAGGAACATAATTTATCAGCGTATTCTACAATATTATTTTTTAATCTATTGATTCTAGATCGAGATAAACTCAGTAACTTCATCGGCAGGATTGCAATTTGCTGTCTTTACATTGGTAAATGTCATAACTGACACTGTCATTTGGGGTTTAGGCCGTACATGACCCTGGGCAGCCTGAGGGAGCAGGTGATCTACCCGGAGACATTGGCGGAGTGGACCAACAAGGGGGTCACCGACGCCATGCTAGAGGCCTGCCTGGAGAAGGTAATGAAACCGTACGATTGCTCAGATGCTAAACCATCATTTCCTAATTTTACATGATTTTTAGTTTAAATTTTTCAAATGTAAGTTTTTTTACTGTATTCAGATACTAATTTTATTCATCAAAAACAAAATAATCTACTAGTATTACAATCTATTGTAAATTTCTTATTATCTACTTTTACTACACTTCTAACCAATAAATAATTTCAGTTACTAAAATCTCAACTTTATACTCACTTGTCATATAATTACTATAAAAGTCACAAAATTGGCAATTTATGAATATTCTAAAAGTTGTAAGTTTTATGTAGATTACTAAAATAAATACTTTTTAAGGTTTAAACAATCTTTTGTGAAAAATAGCAAGAACCCTTGTCATGAAACTCAAAATGGCCGTCTGATATGCAAGTGGCAACGTTTTGAAACTGGTAAAAAAGTCAGAAATAAAGTGGGAAGTCTGCTTGAGTACATAATTTGATTACGATACTCTAAATGCAGTGTTGGTGAGTAGCGCCGCTACTTTTTTAGTAGCGTCAGTGTAGCTCCGCTACTTTTGAAAATAAGTAGCTTGTAGCTGTAGCGAGTTATATTTTTAGAGTAGTTGTAGCGAATTATTTAGCTACTTTTCTCGCTACTTAAGTTTCAATAAAACATAATAATTGTGTTTACATTACTTATGGTTTCCAAATGAACGCGACTGAAACGCGTGACCGACTGGTAGTTCACTAAAGTTGTTGTGTTGTTTGCAGGTGTCCCTCGCCCACCTGGTGGTGAGGGAGGGTGGCTGGGACGCGGTGGCCGACTGGAAGGACGTTCTCTCCGGGGGCGAGAAGCAGAGGATGGCTCTGGCCCGGCTCTTCTATCACAAGTGAGGGCCTGCTGTTGTTGTACACCTTAAATATTTCAGTTCAATATAATACTCACATTCAAAAATAAATTATTTAAGTTTTTGAATGTAAAATATTTATTGTTTTTGTAAAGACTACTCTAGACTTGGAATAGTTCTTGAGTTTTATTGGCTGTTTTATATCCAACTTTATGCAAAGTGTTTTTGTATGAAATGGGTACAATTCGATTCATATTTAAAGGAAGCATTGTTATTTTTAAAATATTACCGGGGGGTGCAAGCATTGTTAACTTGTAAGACAAGCTCGTTTGCTCCGCTCACTAGCCAAGCCAAAGGGTGCTGCACTCAGGGTTAAATTTAATGAGGCACAGGTTGAAAATGTTAAACGTTGGATTTAGAGGTCTGCGGGTAGTGATTTTTCAAGTCGGGTCGGTTTCGGGTCGGGTAGTAGATTAACATCAATTTCCGGGTCGGGTCGGGTTTGAACATTATAAGTTAAAGAAAAATTCGGGTCGGGTTCGGGTTCGGGTGTGTGAGTTAAAAAAATCTCGGGTCGGGTTCGGGTAGCCTATGTATGTTAAAAAAAACTCTGGTTGGGCTAGGGGTATTGTAAGTTGAATAAAACTTCTGGTCGGCTTCCCTATTATTTGTAAAAAAAATGTCTAGGCCTAAATTATTTCATTTTAAAATAATTGTTGATGTGCCTACTAAGCTAATTAATAAATACAAGGCAAAAATCTTCCACCTACTAAGTTAGGCCTAGGCCTAGCAAATGTTAAAAACTATAATATATTTTATTCTAGTATAAAAAGTTAAAAAATTCCCCTGAGCCAATAACCTATCAAGCTAAGGGTTCCTTTAGTCCTAAGTTACTTTACCCAATGTTAACTTTTTCAACAAACATGACAAATATACAAATTATATTGTACACTGTAGAAACTAAACAAAAACCACTTTTATAAATGTCAAAATACCCTAGATGCGAATTATCATACCTTAGCCTATTTTTCTGTAGGCCTAATAATACACAAAGTTATTTTATTATGAAAAGATTGTGTGATTATACTCAAACTTGGCCTTTCAATCAATATTGCCATATCCTATTTTCAAAACAGACTTAAAATAATTACATTTCATTTCTGTTGGATTACTTTTGGAAAATTTGTTTCTTTGCTTGAGTGATTCCAAATAGCAGATGAATGCCCATCCACGACATTTTACACTTCCCAAATCTTTGGTTTCACTAGTAGGACTGTAAGTGGATACATTAACATTAGCATTCTCTCAATTCCGTGGCTTTTTAATATTTATTTTTCATATCACTTAAGTAACACAAATGCGAATTGAATAAACAAGAACGAGAGGAAAACCATCTATCAAATCATCAATGCAGACGACGGATCGCGCCATGCCAATAGACAATATAGACAATAGACAATAGACAATACTTTATTTCCATTAAGCACATAACAAAATATGCAATAGGACACGTCAATAATAACGTCAATAATAATACATTAAGTCAAAGAAACAAAACAAAAAGTGGCCTACTATTACAAAGCTATACCCAGGAATTCTTCCAGAGAGTAAAAAGCTTCACTTTTAGCCTGTTCTGTAACAACTCTCTTGAAGCTAGTAAATGGCAAGTTTCTTACTTCTAAAGGTAACTTGTTGTACAGTTTTAACTGTTGATATATATGGCTATTTAAAGTTTTCATAAGTCTAACATGAGGAGTTACTAAATTAAATCTATGTCTAGTTTGATAATTGTGACGTGAGTCTTGACAAGAAAAAGAGTCTATGTTCTGTTTAACATGAAATAAATTACTTAAAATGTACAGAGACGGGATGGTTAGAATTTTCAGTTTCTTAAAGCTAAGTTTACAGGATTGGCGACTAGTGAGATTGTCTAATATTCTAATGGCCTTTTTTGCCATAAAAAAACCTTTGAAACATGGCAAGAATTTCCCCACACACGTATTCCATAGTTAATAAGAGAATGAAATAAACCATAATATACTATTATTAACGTTTCAACACTTACAGATAACTTGAGTCTCCTCAGCAAAAAAACAACACGGGAAAGTTTCTTACACAAGGTCATGATGTGAGGTTCCCAGCTTAAATGATTATCTAGTGAGAAACCAAGAAGTTTTACAACACTATTAAAATTGTTATCTAATGGAACATCTTTCAGAGAGAAATATATTAATTCAGTTTTGTCTTCATTGATAACCAGATTGTTTGATTCAAACCACAGTTTAGCTACATCTAGGGCATCAGAAAGTTGTTGTTTAACATTCTCAAAATCATTATCAGAGCATATGAGTGTTGTGTCGTCCGCGTACAATATTGAGAACACTGGAATGTTACAATACATGTCATTTACAAAAATTAGGTAGAGAAAAGGTCCGAGAACGGAACCTTGCGGAACGCCAGCATACACATCCAGATAATCAGAACTAACATTATTTACCATTACTTTTTGTCTCCGTCCAGATAAATAAGATTTGATCAAATTGAGTTCCTTATTTCTAATACCATAGAAAGAGAGCTTATCAAACAAAATGTCAAAAGATATACAATCAAAAGCTTTAGTTAAATCTATTAAATTAGAGGCTACAATGTGCTTGTTTTCAAAACTATTTAAAATAAAATTTACAATTGTATCTATTGCTAAGACTGTATTGTGTTTTGGACGAAAACCATATTGGTGTTTGTACAGTAGGTTGTTGTCGTTAAAGTAGTCATAAAGTTGCAATACTAAACATGATTCAATAATCTTGCCATGAATGGGTACAATTGCTATAGGTCGATAGCATTCAGGTATTGGCAAGTCACCTTTCTTAAAAATTGGTGTAATACTGGTGAGTTTTAAACAGTCAGGGAAAATTCCATGTGAAATACTTAAATTAATTAGAAATGTCAAAGGTACAATTAAAATGTCACTGATGGACTTAATAACAAAGTTAGAGAGGCCAAAAACATCTTCACTCCTAGAGTTACTGAGCTTTGAGAAAACCTGGGATAGGGTTGCAGGATTGATAGTTTTCCAACAAAAATTATTGGCAGGAATAGGCTTGTCAAAATTTTCTAGAAAATCACCATGTTTCCTAACCTGGGCACCTACATTACATTGTACTTTATTTACAGATTGTGACACATTTACAAAATAGTCATTGAGACGATCAGGAGGAATTGGAATTTCAGTCGAGGCTTTACCGCAACCAGATTCCTTTCTGACAATTTTCCAGGCCATTTTACATGTGTTTTTGGCATTTACAATGAGGTTATCATTTGCAAATTTCTTAGCCTTTAAGATTTCTTTGTTATATAATTTCTTCAAACTAACATAATTATTCTTATCTATTTGACTGTCAATACATTTCCATATGTCATAAAGTACAAGTAGGTTGTTGCCATACAACAAACATGGAGTACCGTAACTATAAAACTACATAGAGAATGAAGAAATCTGTCTTTGAAATATCCAACCATTGACTATGGATATCCAACTGTTACATTATCCAAGAAATTGTTTTCATTGGTTTTTAAGAAATCTTAAATGTTTTGACAATTTGCAAGATGGAATGAGAAATAATTCGGCAATAAAACCAATTATACCGAATAGTCATATATTGATTATATTTCGTAAAAATATATACACTGATGAATTTTGTATTGTAAAAATAATGTAAACACTAATCTGTAGAGATTATTTACTTTAGAAAACATTTTGCTCTTGCTATTTTTTTACTGGTTATCGTGTAAATAGTACCACTGCTACCTTGATTTTGGTTTGTACAGTTGGTGACGGTATTGGCTACGCCACAGTCTATCTTTCTGGCCTAAGAGTGTGAGTCAGTCACGACACTGAGCAGTTCCTTTAGGTTAGAGTGAGAAAAGTATGCTAGCGCTACTGGTGTCTAGGCTTGCAACAAATGATTTAATGCTGTTTAAACTATTTTTTGGGCATAAAATAGTACTGTACTAAGGAATACAAATGTTCCTACGTCAAATACAATCTTTCATGATCAAAATGTTATTTGTTTTAAATTTAACATGAAATATGGCGCACCAAATTATCATCAAAAACAAAATTGCTTACGTTTCCAGGCACCAGAGACCGCTAGCTTCTATTAGAAGCCACATTTTCATGTGTGAGTGTCGCGAATAGTAAGCTAAGGTATTTCCAGTTCATCCACATCCACCTCAGTAATGACTGGCAGTTATGACCACTAGTCTAAAATAGTGTGTGGAACGATGCCCATTTATTCCTCGAACGTTGTAATCCACAAATTTTGGCTGTAAAATAGTTTTTAAACCCGGGTTTGTTTTTAATGTCCTGTCGGGTACCTACAACCCGATTTAATTCGGGCATTAGATACCCGCCCGACCCGGCTTAAAATAAAAGCCCGCCCGAATAAAGCCCGTGACGTGTCAAACCCGCCCGACCACTCGGGTTCACGCTAATACCCGGAGTTACCCGAATTTTCGGGTACCCGCAGACCTCTAGTTGGATTATTTCTACAGTTATAAGCAGATTTTTGTTCAATTAACATTGAACATAACGTGGGCTTTTTGATGCTTGTAGGATAGAAACTGGAGTGTTTCCAGTTGTTAGACCAAATTCAAATAAAAAGTGTTTATTTTCAATAAGTACAACAATGCCCTTTATAAAAGAAAATCAACAGACAAAAATCAAAATCTGAGTCAACTCGGGAAATAAGCCTACATGGACAAGATGTCTGTGCGTAGGCTCAGTTCCTATGAGATAGGGAGTTGAAGGTGTATACTGTATAGTAGGACTCAAAGCAATTCCTTATGATTGAAAACCTCATAAAAATTACAAGGATAAAAAAATTTGCCCATAGTGGTTGTTTAAGAGTAAAATATAAGAGTGAACATAACTCTTCATACCTATTAAAAATTTTTAGCCATGTTTACTGTTGTAGAATGAAATTAGTATTTCTTGCCTTGGAATTGTCATTAGTCATTGAAGCAAGAATATAATAAAAATTCGGTTTTATGGACAATCTCAAAATCCAAATTCACCAAAATATTAGATTGTAGTTTATCCATTTCCCAGTGACAGTTGAGTTGTCCGCAGGCCAGCGTTCGCGCTGCTGGATGAGTGTACGAGTGCAGTCAGCATCGACGTCGAGTGCAGCATCTACCAGATGGCCAAGGACCTGGGCATCACCCTGCTGACCATCACCCACCGGCCCAGCCTCTGGTAAACACCTCCACCACCTATCAACCGTATACACCCGGAACAGGCTGAAAACGCAACAAAACCTGTGCCGCACTCTGTGCAGTTAAAGCTTTTGTGCACTCATTTACACCCCACCCGTTACTACGATTATTAATTATTCAAATTCATTGAAACATGTTTATGGTTTTAAAGCAAAAGAGCTGCTGATTATTACAATAAATATCTTCGAAATTGTTTAAGTAAAAATAACTAGGCCTACAATATAACACTTAAATGAATAGATAACTAAAATATAAAAAGTTACTAGCCAAGAAAAAGTTTTTTTTATTTGTTGGTCAGGAAAAAACACAGGGTGTCTACATTCTGGAAAGTCAGGGAAGTAAATTCTGGCTTGGGGAATCAAGGAAATGTAAAAAAAGTCTGGATAGTCATGGAAATCCGACCCTAATGATGGTTTTGAGGGAACTTTAAGATACTTCATCCAGCCTTAACCCCGACTATTATAGCAGTTTTCAGAATTTTTCACAAATCTGTTATTTTGTAGTTTGTTTGTTACTATTTGCAGTCAGCTTGTACTAATTTGTAAGGTTAGTAATGCTTTTAGTAGAATTTTTAGTCACTCAACGCAACAAATTGTTATTATATAGTATTACCACTCTAGATGGTTATTATTAGATTATCTTCTCTCATTGTCTTCATCTCGTTCTCATTTTAAAGTAAAACCAGAACCACAGTCTAATATAAGTTATTGGGAGACAGTCACGACACGCTTCTGGAAGCTGCATGTTTAGTGCTGATCACGAGGCAACTAGTGCTTCAAGCGGATAGAACTGACGTGACTGGAGTCTCAGGTCTTAAAAATGTTACTCCAACGAGCAGCAACCAATTCGGAGATTGGTTGGAGAATGGACAATTACAACATTAACATTTAAACTTGAAATGTTTGTAATAAGGCATAACAAAATGAATAGAACTGTAGTTGGTTATGAAAATATATATAATATTATTGTAAAGTTAGTAATATTTTTGTGAGACAAGCTTTATTAAATAAAATATTGTGACGTAAACTCGGACGCCAACCTCTATGAGCACTAGTGAACCCACACCAGCGCTCCAAACCGCTGATCGACATGTAACTGGAGTACCTTGGTGGTTCCGGCGGACACCCTAAGTGATGTCACGACTGTCTCCCATAACCTATATTAGACTGTGACCAGAACACATGTTCTGTTGAACACAAAGCAGATGTTTTTAGAATTCTCTTGCTATTCTTATGGAGTACATTTAACGTTATTTCTCCTTTCCTGGTAATTATATGGACACGCCGATATTCTTCCTTTGTGGCTGGGACCAAGTAAATATAAAAATAACATTGATTAAATTGATACCCCCGTCGCATCAGACCTGCGTAGTCAGCGAATTTCCAAAGGAGTTTTATATTTTGTATTTTCTTAATAAACACCATAGGAATGAGTAGGTAAGTTTACTGCCATGGGATGTTGTTAAAAAAATATTTTGACCATATGAAACCATTTACTAAGTTTCATCAATATCTGTCCATAAATAAAGGAGTTTGACTATTCTCATATATGATTAACATGGGAAAAGAGTATGCAGGTTTGCTGCCATGGCAATTACAAAAACCTAGATTTTTCGCCATAAATTGATGGATCTCAACTAAATGAAGCTAAATACCAAGTTTAATCCAAAAATATTAGTTAATAAGTGAAATATTAACAGATCCTCATTCTCCATAAGATAAACGTTGGAGCCCCAAAATACAATGTACTGTCTTTAGACTTTTTAATATCTCAGTAACCAATAATGATACAGCAAAGTTTCAAAATATGTGTGTCATTTTAGCTAATTCCAGTGGTAAAAATGAAATTTAAAATTATGTATGAAATATGCAAAAAAACATTTTTGGGGTACAAAACTCCCAAAACCACCAATTCTGGCAGGTCGATATATCTGGTTTACGAACTTATCTAATAAAGGTAGGATTACACACCGATGTCAACATGTAAAAAACAAAAGGTGTATTTGGTCGCACACCAACACTTCGGCTTATCACTCGCGAGATGCTCCAGCTGTGACTGTCCATCTGTCAGATCAAAGCCCTACACGTGAGTTGTTGTTCCGAAGCATTGCGCCGCGCCACTGAATCACTCAAGTTGGGACCAGGTGGACAGCTAGTTTGTCATACGTTTCAAATACATTCACATGCAGATATTTATAATTTTTTGACATCATTTCCTAGAGTTGATTCAATATGATGAAATGTGAAGACAACAGATTTATGGTTAAAAATGATTATAAAACTTCGTAATATACTTCCATAGTTTATTGTTGCAGTTTTTATTGTTTGAAAAAAAATGACCAGTGCCAGACTCTAATCTCTAATTCATTAATTAGACTTTAATTCATTTTCATTCCACTTTCCATTTTTTTATTTAATTTTTTATTAAGTATGATTATTTGAATGTTTCCACAGCAAAAAACTATACATATTATTTTTCAAGTTACACATCATAAACCTCAATCTGAATTTTTACAATCTGAATTTATTCTAATTTAACTCAACTGACACCGGATGGTGGATAACAAGGCATTCCACTAACTTGACTAGGTTTAAGTACACTTTAGATCGACCTATTGGTGTATAAATTTTTTATAAAAATGCATTAAAAGTAAAAATACAAGTAGTAACAGAAGTAAAAAGTACAAATTAAATATTAAAAACGAAACTGTTGAATTTATTGTTTAGAATGTTATGTTATTGTTTATTATGTATTAAAGGCGTATAAAAATAGTTTTAATTTATGACTACCAATTTTGAACTTGTCAAATCATACCTAAAATCAGTAACAGCATTATCAGTGGTAACAGTAACATAAGAAATGAATATAAAGCCAAACATTTATAACCGTTAAAACAAATTTAGGTTTCAATGACTGAAAAACTGTTTACTTGAAATTAACTAACTGCATTTTTATTCCTAACACTTTGGTTTAATGAAAACCACAGAAACATAGAAAAGGCTAATGCTTTGAAGTTTAAATGTTATCAGTCTTTTTACCTTTGATTATTAAAGACAAAACACAAGAGATGGATAAGTTTGAAATTTTATTTATGAAGACAAATTCACATATTGACATTTGTAATTTATATGAAAAAATAAAGTAAATAACAGAGACTTAACATTTGCGATGAACTTCAAAATGGGGAAAGAGGTTGTTCACTTGAGTGTAGAATTTTAAAGAAATCAAGGCCTTTGCAGCACTAGCACGTAGAAATTTTTCGTTGAAGATAAGGTTGAGGCCGTTCTAGGGTTTGAGTCATCGCAGGTTACAAGTCGTCGCAGGTTACAGGTCGTCGCAGGTTGCAGGACGTCATTGGTTGAGGCGTTGATCTGGTGATGTCATATTCCGGGCTGGTATAAAGTTCTTGTGTATATTCTGCTTCTAATTTAGATATTTTGGCCAATAGCACACACAATTTTCTACTTTTGGCTTCAGGAAGTAAATTTTCAATTTTGTACCGTCCAATACTTTACTTTTTAATTTACCAACATTATAAAATTATCTACTTGAAGTGTATATATGACATTTAATAGACAAATCTGTATATATGACATTTAATAGACAAATTTTGAATTTGAGCAAATGTCAACGAAAATTTTATACTGATAGTTTTGGTTGTTGTTTCTAGGGTGATAACCAACAATGGATTGGACTTTATTTTTTTAAGGAGCTGATTTTATATATTTATTGTTTTTTTTTTCAACGCACACATTGAAAAAAGTCTTTTCCATATCATTTCTTTTTTAGGTTTATAATATTTTGTTGTTTAGTAGATTTTTGAACACCTTAATTAACTTAAAAATACCCCCGTCGCAGCAGACCTGCGTACTCAGCAAATTTTCAAACGATCTTGAGATATTGTATTTTTCCCATAAACACCATAGGAATGGGTATGTAGGTTTGCTGCCTTGGGATGTCGTTAGAAAATGTTAGTTTTGTTAGGAAATGTAATAGTTACGTTAGGTAAATGTCAAACTGTATCAATATTCGGCACTTTAGAATTTTCCCCATAAACCCCATGGGGGTGAGTATATCAGTTG
The DNA here is from genome assembly GCA_030545055.2 of Neoaliturus tenellus. Taxonomy (NCBI): domain Eukaryota; kingdom Metazoa; phylum Arthropoda; class Insecta; order Hemiptera; family Cicadellidae; genus Neoaliturus; species Neoaliturus tenellus. The sequence goes on from CM061531.1 coordinate 258,619,551, forward strand.
AACCCTACCACGTGAATGTACATACCATATTTTATCAAGTTATTCCAATAAATAAGCAAGATACAGGGTTTTGTTGATTTCCCATAAGATTTACATGGAAAACCTATTTTTTGCTTTTCTCCATAACCTGTTAAGCCAAGTTAAAAATTCAAAATAATAAATTGTTTGTTTTTTAAGCTCTTTTAAATGGTTTTAGTTAAAATTGTTAAATTTTGAAAATTATGCTCCAAAATTGCAAAAAACCCATTTTTGACCCTTTTGAAACCCTATAAAACCCCGTTCCAATAACCCGATCATGCTGGTTTGCAAACTCATGAAAATAGACCTAGTCTTACACCTTCATACCAAATTTCATCAAAATCGGAGGTCCCTTTCAAAAGTTATCAGTACCACGGACACGGATATATATATATATATATATATATATATATATATATATATATATATATATATATATATACATATATGTGAAAATGAATGAACGGTGTTTTTGGCTTCTGGGGACCTCAAAATGAAAAAGTAACATGGTCCCGGGCTTAGGTCTTACCATGGCTACTACCGTAATAGCGAAATTGCCTAGGGAAAATACCCTAGGGAAAATTCCCTAGGGAAATTCGCTAAATATGAAAGGTTATGAAAACTCTAAAAATGAACTCTTATACAAGCATGACAGGGTAAGGTTGCTAGGGTTGGCCTTTTTCTGTCATTTTGCTGAGTTTTACAAAAAGTCCTTTGTTACAAAAAAGACTTGAAAGTGCATATAGTTTTAAAGTAAACAAAACCAGCTATCTAAAACCGTAGACTGTATCTCAAAACAGTGGTCAGGTTCACAATCATCCACCACAACCAGGATTTACTTCATCACATGATAAATCTTGGTGGATCCCAGTGACGTCATTTTGCTATGGTCTTACGAATCCATCGGGATTTTAAGGTTAACGTTCACCCACATTTGTTACTAACGGGGAAAAAACAAACAAAAAACACTCAATCCTCTAACTGAGGATCTAAAAGTCAAATGATTAATGATTAATTTATAACTCAACTAAAGACTGGATTCACATTGCTTCAACAAACAATTTCAGCTGAGTAAAATAAGACAGACTGTCATAAAAAATTGACAAAAATTCTGTCTATTACTTCATCATAAAGCCTAAAATCTCCCTATAATTTTGGAAGGCCATGTGACGGAAAGGTTGGCTCTTGAAAACGTTGGAAAGAAACGGCAACAAAGTTAAGGGAATCTCGTCGACTGGCACTTGTGGGTATAATTCGTCGACAGCGATTCATCAACAAGCACATAGAAAGTTTAAATTTTGCTGTAAGCTAAATTGTGGGTGAAAATTATGTAATGTTGCAGGTAGTGTTTTCAGTTTTCCTTTCTTTTTTTGGCTTGAACTTAAATATCATAGTAAATTAGTTTTTATAATATTTTTGAGCTTGCCCAATCATATAAAACGGTACTTGCTGTTAAGTTAATTTACAACCACTACTGATCCTCCAATTTACATAAAATTATCTTCATTTTTGTTGGCTCTCAACTTCAAAGACTCAAAATTCTTAAACAAAAAGATCCAGTGACCATATTCCATGAATGGCTATGATATAAATATAGTAAAAAACTATTATGGCAAAATAAATTATTTATCTAATTTTCTACTTTTATTGGGAACACATATCAATAGTAGAAGAGAAAAAACTACACATCTGACTTGCTTATATTGTACTAAAATAATTAAATATCATGGCCATAAACTTTTCATCTATTACTTTCTCACAGTTTTACACAGAGTTTTTTAGTAAACAGTTTATCATGGCTTGTTCACCTTCAGATTTCCCAATGTCAAGGTATTGAACGTGATATTTCCATGACTGATTACAGTGATTATATAATGTGTTTATATACCTATATATTTCCAATGAATTGGAAGTGTGTGTGCATTCCAGTATGAATTTGAAAAGTGTAAAGTAGAAATGTGCAACCTGAAAAAGTCATTTGTGTCCTAAGTACTAAGATTCGAGCCATTAGTGCTACCATATACTTACTTCAAGAGTAAAATAAAAGTGTATTTTTTTGAATAATATATTTAACATTTATAATTTATAAACACTCCGAGATGCTAAGTTTTGTTTAATGTCTTTGCAGGAAGTTCCATTCTCAAATCCTACAATTTGATGGTGATGGAAAGTGGTCCCTATCGACCCTCACACAGCAGGTAAGTTGAATTGTGACATTCTTTACCAACAGACATGATCAAAAGACTCTTCATTAGTTTATAACGCTTTGCAATAAATTCCCCTGACTTCTAACCTCATTAATTCAAAGGTTTCTCCAACAATTTGACAGTCGTATGACAAAGATTCTGTTATAAATATTATTTGTAGGGAAAAACGTTTCTTCCAGATAAAATTAATAAAAATCCAGTATTGTATATTATCCTAAATGTAGTTACAATCTTATAACAATTTTCCATTTTCGGACTAATTTTTGTATTTAAAAAATTATAAGTTGATTTAGTTGAATTAGATTCAAAGTAGTCAAATCTTATATAAAAAAATATCTTATAAACATTTAGTTGGCTGGGTCATACTGAGGTTATTCATTATTTTCATATTTTTATATTTTTATATTTTTACTGTGTATAACACCTTTAAAAATATTTGTGTAAAGTTGGGCAGGGCGCAGACTACTTTGGAATCGGCCTAGTGAATAAATTTGCTTTGTGTGTAACATAATGGTTGCCGTTGGCATTTTGACGATTTGTTCAGGGTGGCGATTTTGGACAGAATCCCCAAAGCGTCCCGGTTGGTGAGGATGGAGAGGCATCGGGGAGGGGGGGGGTGTGTGCTTCCGCCCTTCCCTACTCATTACCGCCCATGAGAATAAAGTAGTAAACAAAATAGAGTATAAGTCCAAGTCCATGGATTTACTTTGCACACTTAGTCGGGACAAGTCAACATTTCTTTATTCCAAGATAAAAGCATTTTTAATAATGTATACTTGATATACAATCATTCAGAGTAGGCTACAATAAATCAAACAACTTCAAATCTTTTATTTTATACCTAGATATTTCTAATGTTTTATCTTACCAACTGTTGCAATCACCTTAAAAAAACCTATTATTTTACAGTTAACACTTGAATCAAGTAAACAATAATTCTAACAGAAAATCTTTCAGCAGTTTAGTTAATTTATAGTTTTAGTTTCTTATTCTTTTTTGACGCCATTATATTTCTTTATGACGTTGTAAATAAAGATATTCTGATTCTGATTATTTCCTTTCTTTAGGTAAGCAGTCAATATATTTATTCCCTGTAAGAGTAGGCCTCGACGTTAGAGTACGATCCGATTCCGATCCGGAGACTCCAATGTAGTGTGCAGGTAAATGCCAATTCCGGGCGATCCGGTCGAATTCTGGCCGAGCCGATTCTGAAGTAGTGTGCGCCCTTCCTTACCGTTACAAAGTTGGATTCTTTTGACACCAACTTTTCTCAAATAAATTTATTCATCTAAATTTCCGGTTTATACGTTATAAAATACTATTTCTATTTCAACATAAGATTGATATATTAGTTTTGTGGTTCTTTTATTAATTGTTATTTTTATTGTAGGAAAAGGAGTCAGGGGTCCTAAGAGAATCCCTCACAAAAAGCTGAAACTAGGAAGAACATTTCCTTAACTTCAAAGTCGCCTCTTCTATTTATGATCAAAACTGTATACACTTATGACAATTATATTGTAAACATTTACATACTATTTTAGTTTTAGTAAGTATTTAAAGATAAAATCTTTGAATTAAACATAGTACTTGTTTTTATTTCGTATTTTTTTATCTAAATGGCCAGTAATGTGTTTCCTCTTCTGCTTAGAAGATGAGCAAGTGGATAGATTCTCTTATTGAAAGCATGCTTTCTTAGTACTTAGAAGATTTATCATCTCTTTTTTCTTTCGGATTCAAATTTCTTACAAAGTTGAGAATAGAAATTTTGAGTCAATCACTGAATACACTTGATACCAACACGTTATCAGTAAACACCAAACGTCATGTTATCTTATGGCACTCATGAGATCATACTTGGTGCTAACTGAAGTCAAGTAGGTGTTGTTTTGTAAAAACAACTTCAGGGGTTCTTGTAAACGACTTCAGGGAAATGTTCATGCCATTAATATTAAAATGCCTTTTTCCAAAATGGGAGAACATATAACAAAAAATCAGTAATTTTTAAGAACATATACTAACAGTTTATTTAAACAACACAATGAAAACTTAAAAACTAAATCACATTCATAAATATTTTTACTCCTTAAAGCTACCCATTTATGTACATCTATTTATTTTTGGTGAAAATAATAGCAGTTCTATTGTGGGACCACACAGTAAATGATGTAGTCTAAAGTTGACATATGCGCTATTCATTACTTAACATTTTTACTGTCTGTAAGATTCTGAGTTTTTAAATTCTAAAATCGTTACAAATTACAGAATAAATGGTAAATCATTAATGGTTTTTTATTCAAAATAAGAAATATTGTTTAATATTGGTTTTGTTTTGGGATTAGCTATATGGTCTGACTCAGTAAACAAAATTTAAAATTGAGTAATGAAGTAAATGAATTGGTTTAAAACTATTTTAGTAGTTTGTTAAATTGTCAGATTGCAATGACAGAAAAAATTGCAAGTCTAAAAATGAGAGGATAGATAGATGCAAAAACCCTGAGCTCATAGTCTGATTCATTTAAATTTGGCAGTTTTTGTCACAGATGCTTCAGTCTTATTACAATAATAATACTTTACAATGTTAAGGTACTCAACATTTAATAAATGTAATTTATTAAATTCACTTACTAGCAATCAGTTTGATTATACTATGTACACACTAACACAAAGACAAACCTGTAATATATTATATGGAATTATATAAGCCTTCTTCTAGATTTCTTTATAATTGATTAAATATCTATGTTTATTGTATATATTTTTAAAAAGTTCAAAAGATAAAAAAACTTAAAAGTATTTTTACTGCTGTATTTAACTATTGCTAAAATACAAATGTTTAACTATATTATATGGTACAAAAAGTCTGGTGGTAAAATATTTAATCTACGCCCCTTTTGGTATTTTTTTTCTTTTTTCAATTCATGTAAAACTAAGAATGTTTGGTTTTTACTGTATATAAACAATGGATACCATCAATCTAAAAAAAAAACTAGTCTTTTTCTATAACTTGCAATGGCCAAATTAATATTAAAGTTTTCTTTTGATGTATGTTTTTTGGTAAAAGTTGACAAACAAGATAAGAAAGCTTAGGGTGTTGACAACGGCAAACTGGGTGAATCTTCTCGGAGTGTCACAACCAAACAACAGCAGCTGTCCCAGATAACATATCAGGAACACAAACTGCACCTGTGTATCATGGCAGACATGGAGTTGGTGTAAGTGGGGTTGTTTAAACCTTAACGATTGTTTTAAAGGGAAAATAGAAAAAGTCATTTGTGTCCTAAGTACTAAGATTCGAGCCATTAGTGCTACCAATAGTAATTCTTAAGAGTGTTAACATAGTTTAGGCAATTTTTAGGCAGACATTGTGCAAGAAGAGTCGGTCGGCCCCCATCCCCTTTGCCCTAGGGGTAGTTGATAAAACTCAAGTTACCTTGTTTTTGCATACTATTTTAAATGTCATAAACAAAACCTTTATTTACAAGCAGATAGTTTTTCAGGTAAATCTTGTAACAAAATTGAAATTAAATGGCTTAGAGCAAATACTTGGTTCCTATTTTTATTGCTCATGGCTAAACTTCAGGGACGTTTTCAGACCATAGAACTATAAACATGGAACGCTGACTTAGTGAAGCGAAAACGGTCCGGCGGCGCGCCGCTACCCCCACCCAAGGTCGGTATGCCCAGGCGCTTTGGTCCACACAATTCAATGGGCACGACGCGTTTTTCAGTACTTTCGGCTCAATTTAAACATAATTGATTGGTTTAAACGACCAAAACCAAATTTCTTTGCACGAAGGGATGTATGGAGCAATAACTGATGCACATATATTTGATAAATATGATTTATTAATAAGTAAAACAAACAAAAGAAGTTTTTTACTGAATGAAAACTACACATTCTTAAATAAAACAAGTTTGTTTAGTTTCTGTCTAATACCTAACTTTGATTTATTTATAGACAGATTTTTTTCTTTGGCATATGAAAAGCAAAAATAGTATTAAAAAAGACAGAACCGATTAATTTTATCAGTCTTAACTCATGGCATTCACCAAACTCATGATTGATTGCATGAGTTTTGAAATGAACAGGGGACTGTACTCTGAATTGTTGAGCTCAGGATACGCAAGGAATCTCTAATTTTAATATGATTAACTGTTGCATATTTATTTGGAATTACATTTTAGGAACTTTGATTTGTACGTGCACCATTCGATGATCTTTTAAACTTTTTTCTATATGTATAATAAATCTATACTTATTTAATACGCTAAGGGTTTTTTGTGTTGAGAACTCCTCCTACAATTTTCAACCGATTTTCAAGTTTTTGGTGTCGTTGGATAGGGCTTGGGCTGTAGTTGTTTCCGCCAAAAACTGATGAGAATCGGACTGAAAATTGATTGACCATTGAAATCTCAAAATTTCCCATTTAAATAACATTGGAATTAAATAAAGCATTTTAAACGTCTGTTAATAATCAGCTGTACATAAATGTAGTTTTGATGATTAAAGATATTCACAATATTGGATTGGTCGGATATCGTTGATTTATAGCTAAAAGTAATATTCGTATTGTATTAAAACAAATTGCTCGGTATCGAGCAACAAGTATACTAGTATAGGTATGCCTAATTGTTTTATTTTGGTTTAACTCAATTAACTGATAATATTTTCTTTCCTAAAATCAAAATATTTGTGAAAATAGCTTCATAGTTTGAGGTTGTCTAAATATTAAAAACAGTAAAAAAATCAATAAAAAATCATTTCATAAACTACATATAGTCTAAGTCTACGTCAAATTTCATGGATTAAAAAAAGTTTTAAACCTTTCATTTTATTTGACAAAATTCATTGTGGTAAAAACAAGTACAGCATTGTTAAGCTGAAATGTACATATGATAAGTCGACCTTTATTTTAAGACGGAATGGATGTCAAATGTATAAGTTTTAATGACGCAATTCGATATATGCCATTGTATAGTCTACTATATGGATATTTTCAATTAATTGTAATCATAGACATGTAAAAAGCTAAAACTATTGAAAATATTAAGCCAAATTTAGAAACTCGTTGTTATTGTGTCATATTACAGTACGTACAGTACGTTTTATAAAAAATGCCCTTTAAGTGCAGTACACTTACTACTGTAGTTATAAAATATTATGTTTGATCCTTTCCATAGGATGTAATTTTACAAATAATTGAATACGACGTTACCTATATACTATAGACCGCATTACAGTATAAACAATGGGTTCGATCAAATTCCTGTACATTAGGCTTACTTGTGTGCAGGATGCCTTAGTAATGATATTTTTGCAATTATAAGCTACACAATATGTAGGCATTCCACTTTATATTACAACAAATAATATCACTTGACACATATCACAAGATATAGTAAAGTATATACAACAATTGATAACAAATAACAAACAAAATTCGTCACGAACTGCATTGAATCAGGTGTCTCCGGCCAGCAACTGTTTTATTACGCTACGACGGAACGCGACGCTTCCGCCGATTCGTAGAAGCGCTCGCTAAAGATAAGATTACAAAAAAACGGCTTATCATACAGCAGATATTTTTAATGCAAGATAAAATTCAGAATCTTCTCTATAATTCATTCACTGGAAGTTTTTCCTGCCCTTACAATAAAAAAAATCCTCGCTTACTACTTTTTCCACTACATGATCAATCCAAACTAAACAAACTTTAGGCTAAAACAATTATTATAATTTTAAATATTTTTTTGTTGGCCTGAAACCGATACCGATTTGTTAATCATTTAAAGCTCTAAAACCCTATATAAATTTAAACTACATTGATTAGCGTTTTATAGGTTAAATATCGAGTTGAGTGAAACGCTGCATCGTCGTCGGTCACTCAGATTTTGCGGGGATTGCAGTTTTATACCGACCTCGGGAGGGGGAAATGATACAGTCGGACCGTTTTTGGCTGCCTTTCATTACTCGAGTCAGCATTCCATGTTTATAGTTCTATGGTTCAGACTAGTTAATAAAATGTGCCCCAGTTTACTGAAAACTAAAACAAACTAAAAACCAGTTACCATTTGTATCCATGTGATGTATGGCTTGAACCACAGCAGCCTCTGGAACTTTGGACCCAGGGCAGCGAAGAAGTAGTAACTGTACATGACCGCATGAACAAACGAGTTGACACATCCAATCATCATGATCTGGTCACCTGCAACAGTCAGGCTCATCAGACCAGCTGTCTCACAAACAAACAGCAAATAGTGGACCCAGGGCAGCGAAGAAGTAGTAACTGTACATGACCGCATGAACAAACGAGTTGACACATCCAATCATCATGATCTGGTCACCTGCAACAGTCAGGCTCATCAGACCAGCTGTCTCACAAACAAACAGCAAATAGTGGACCCAGGGCAGCGAAGAAGTAGTAACTGTACATGACCGCATGAACAAACGAGTTGACACATCCAATCATCATGATCTGGTCACCTGCAACAGTCAGGCTCATCAGACCAGCTGTCTCACAAACAAACAGCAAATAGTGGACCCAGGGCAGCGAAGAAGTAGTAACTGTACATGACCGCATGAACACACGAGTTGACACATCCAATCATCATGATCTGGTCACCTGGCAACAGTCAGGGTCATCAGACCAGCTGTCTCACAAACAAACAGCACAGACAGAGAAACTTGTCTAACCTCACAAGGTATTATCCGTTTGAAATCCAGCACGATGCAGTAAAAGGAGAGTAACTGATAAAGTATGTCGGATTGAAAGTAAGTGATCAATTAATTCCTGTGTGACAGTCGATTAATAATCATAGCTTACTAGCTTAATTGGATAAAAATTTAATAAAATCCTCCTATTACCATAATAATTATAGACCTAACAATCTTTAAAATTTAAAAATCCTCAATAGTATTCAACAAACTCTAAAATACTGAAATTGTAGTTTTGGGATTCTTTAAAGATTCAAGATTTATTTGCAGTTAGATATTTATAAAAAAATTGTTCACAGCAAAACTCAATTAACAAGGTCACAAAAAATTTGCACTGCCTGAACAGAAAGTTGTACTGCCTGTCATGAGAAAAAAGGGAATAGGTTTGAAATTTTGGACGGATTGGATGCGTTGAGTTTGGAATTTGAAGTGTGGTAAAATGGATTGAGAAAGAATTCGTCTGTTGTGGTACTTAATGTTCCTACAAATAGAAAATATGATTTAAACTTATACCTCTCACATATTTGAGGAACGCCCAAGTGAATATTGCCATGTTTGTGTGATGGTAGACATGAAGGAATGATACTTGGCTCTGTTTCTTTCTTAGCACGAAAAACACCTGCGAAACAGACACAAGTCAATGTAATTTGTAATTTGATTACATCTTTTTATACATTTAACCTAAGAGTTGATGTTTGTGCTGTCACTAAGTTTCAAAAGTCACTAAATTTTACTGAAACAGTAAACAATAAACTACTACTCCCCTCACTTCATTCAGAAAAACTGTGTTTTCTTTTTTTTCTTTAAAAGTTCAATAGGAGAAAAACTAGCCCCAGTTTGAGAAAATATATTTGGATAATGCAGTTAGTACCATAAAAGTTTTTTAGTATTAGTGGCTTTCAAGTAACAACAATGATAAATATCTGAAAAGACAAAAAAATCTCACTGGACTTTAGTCTTTGCCATGTTGAAATGAAATATTAATTAAGTGTAAACTAAATGTTAGACAGTAAAACAAAAAGTAGTAACAACTCAAATCGTTGTTTCTCTGATAATTAATTATTTATCATTTAACAGGTATCATCAATGAACATAGTTTTTTCCTCTGTTTTCTATATGAAGGCTTTACTAAAAACACTTCAATTAAACAAATAATATTGATTTATCTCATTAAATAAATTATTCCTGTTGTTTATTTCCAAAATAAAAATACTTACTGTATCTAGGAGCTCAACAAACTTAGACATGAGATAGTACCACACCAATGAGTTCATCTGAAAAATACATCAATGTTAAAAAACATAGCACTTCATAGAAAATTGAGTATCTGAATTTATTTTAATTCTTGGAAGAATATAGTTAAAAAATTTAAATATAGTGTTGAGAAATTTTGAGTTTCAAAAGTAGGTCTTAAGCCGCATCAGCACTGACCGAACATTCATGGAAAACTTGTTAGGCGAACACAAAAAATCAACAAACATTCCTTACAAACATTGGTCATGTGATTTACATTCTAAAAGGTTAGCAATGAACAAACAAACTTTGTTCGGCCAGTGCGAACATGGCTTTACACCTACACCTAGCTTCACTAAAGGCCATCTGGTAAGTAGTTTACCCATGGAGTTTCGAGTCTCCTCCTCCTCCAAAGTTTTAAATACAATTGTAAGTAAACATTGCCTATATTAGCTAGAAGCTGTAGGTGTACTTATAAACCTCTAAATTTCAATACACAATATTTTATCTAAAATGTTGATAACTCCATTTTCTATTCAGCATGGCTCTTGACAAAACCCTTTTAGTTACTTCGGTAATGGTGATCAGTTGTGTATAGTCATTTACAGATTGTCACCTTTTTCATAAAGTGATGACCTTACAGCATGGCAACTCAATGCAGAAATAAAGTCAGTAGGGCTAACGACATATTGCCACCATGCACTTGCATAACATAATTAAGTTTTAACATAATTAATTATTGTTTGGGGTACATAATTAAGGGTGGCTCAGTGGGGCAATCAGCTATTATGTGGGGAAAAAATTCTAGGTTCACTTTCACAGGGTGGTGATCTGACAACAGTTAACAATAAGGAGTCAAGATCCTACTACGGTGACGACTCAATGGCACATTACAAAGGAATGCTGCCATACAAATCTCTCAAAATGTACCCCCTACAATAAAAATCAGAGAGTACATATTACATAATACAGTATCATAGTTTAAGCATACGCCTTACTCCTTAGGGAAGTGCCTTAATACCTTATAGCATACCTTGGGGAGTATGCTCACGATAAAATAATGTAATAATTTGATCTCAGTACTCACCCTGTGATTTTCCTGATCATTGGCAGCATTGCGAGCCTGGCAAGATAGCTTTGAGCTAAGCCTGATTTCAAAAATAGCCTGAAACAAAGATTAATCTATTTTATCCAGTATGAATTTAAAAAAAGCTGTTTAGAACCTAATAGTATGCCACAAACCCAACCTAAATAAGTGAAATATATCAGGAGTTATTCAATTTTTAAATTGCTTGACATAATGATGTTCATCATAAATTTGCTATCTCTAACTTCCCTCAGTCGTCATACCGTACATGATGTTAGGTTTGCAGCATTGTATTCTCGTAAACGACTTTATTTTATGTATTGTCATGCTCACATTTAGGATTTTTTTAAATTCCATCTGAACCATTTCAAAAGGGGTTATCCGTTTGGAAATTTTGGTTCCTGTCATCATTAGTGATGTGTCGATTATTAGTATTTTTCTCTGTTGTGACGTGATGTAAGACAATATAAACAGGTCAAAAAAATTCAAGTAACACTAAATCGCTTAAAATGCACGATAGGCAACTGGGTTCCCTACTTCTACTGGGGCTAAGCCTCTGGTTTAATCTAAAGGAATTAGGGAGGCTTTTTTCACCCAATGGTGAGTCAAAGAAAAACTTCGCCACAATCAAAACATTTATGGAAGCATATTCTAAGGTAATCATTAAATGTGTCATGTCAATCCCCAAAGTTTGCAAACTTCTTCCTCCATTCCCCTCCCATCCTCCCAAACCCACAATAATGGTTGAATTTGTAGTTATCAGTTGTGTAGCGAGTACATAGGTTTCTCGTCTCTTTAATTTTGTTAGGGATATATCCTGATACCCATTACCTTTTTTTATATGAATTGGTTTACGAGTTAATGCATTTCTTGGGGAAGGTTATGTGATCTAAAGACAACACAATGGGTGCATAATTTGTCAGGAATATAGTTTTTGGCTCATTTAAATGAAATTGTACTCAATAGCTATTAATCCACACAGTAATTTTAAAGTGTATTATAAATTTTTCCAAAAAATAATCATCATAAGCTTAGAGGCTGCCAAGCAGAAAACATTGTTCATCGACACCAATGACTTTTTTGTATAGAGTTTGTATAGGGTTGCTATGTAAAAAGCAATTCCAACCCCCTTGAAATAAATTGTGGTTTGGAGTGGTTTTATTTTATACTAACATTTATTGGCTTTGCTCCTGTTGATGACTTTAGTTAACTTTGTGTCAATGAGTGAGCTTGTTCTCTTCGCTGACGGCCAAATATTTTCCAGAGGTCTTATCAGTCTGTGATTAGATGTGTTAAATTTTTTGGACACCAAAAAAATAAGTTTTAGGGTGTGAATATTCAGCTATAAATTCAATACAGTAATACATTTAATGTTATTTAACATTTTATTATTGCATATAGTCCATAGAAACTATAATTTGACGTCGGTGTAGGTGTAATCGGCAGGTTTGTTATCCAGTTGCGGTCTGGCCTGAAAGTGACTGGTTGAGAGGGGGTCTATTGTAAGCCCAGCTACAAATTTAGACACAAATATCTACATTTTTCCATTAAATTATTTGCAGTACAAATAACAGATGGCAACTAAACACATAGGAAATCCTAGTTTCTAATAGAAGCAAGCACACAGTACCTTGAATATCCACCAGAGGCTGAAAACGACGAGCACTCCGTTGTAGATCAGCAGGAGGGAACGCAATTCGTAGGCGCGGCGCTGACTCATGAGGAAGGGACCGAGGCGGAGGACGAACACCAGGTAGGCGGCGGTGAGGAGGATCATGGGGTAGGGAGAGGCCATCAGCGGCCAAGAGTCCACATCAGACTCTGCAAAACACAACATATCTTATGAGGGAGGGAACAAGGGGCAGCATATAAGGAAGAAAGAAAATCATTGTCCACGAGAAAAATCAGCCTCTGAAACAACAAAATCAGTCAGATTTTTAAACTCTACCATTTGGGGAGTTGTAAGGTAGACCAGGTATTTACAGTTTTACAGTGTTGGCTTAGAAAGATTACTCTTTTTGTTAATAACATCTGAAAAAATATGTAGACTAGATGTACATCTAAAATTTAGAATGAAAACGGAATCATTTAAATTTGATTTATATTGTTCTCAGAAAGCTTTATTTGGTTTTTTAGAAAAAAAATATATATATAAGAAATTAGTAGTTTAAATTAAACTTGAGCCTGATATTTCATACCATATGATCGAAATTCAACCAAAATTTCTATTGATCTGGACCCAATGTTTAAAATATTTTATAACTGAAACATCTGGACTTCCTGTTTTTCTAGCAGTGGGTTTTACAACAGCTGTCTGATGATTCATCAATTAAAAAATTGGAACTTTGAAAGCCTGTGGGGCGTAGCCCTGGAGTCCAATGTGAATTAGAATGTAATTCTGCTCATCAACAGGACTATATCTCCCAAAGGGTATGCGCTGATTTCTTCTTCGATGCACACGAGCTGAGAAAAAAGGAGGAAACGAAACATGCTTGCTTATTAACATATAGAATATATAATTTCAATATTTTCTAATAAATAAATTCGCTCAAAATCATAAAATTTGATCAATATTTATAAAATCGAGTTTGATCAGTTTTGAAAACTTTCTACACTGACACCAATCTGACAGAATTTTAAATTGAAAATGATTAAATGTGTTTTAAAGGGGAAGGAATACAAAAAAAAAAATCATTTTAGTTTAGTACTGAATTATCTTTCGTGAAATATAACGCATTTGGTTGTTGCGCCTGAAAAATCCAGACGCAACCCTCCCATCTAGAAAGTGTTGAGCTAGACTTGCTGCACCTGTAAGGTTTCACCAAAGATTTGTTTTTATTTTAAACCCCATAAGATTAATGTTACAATTTTTGTAATTTAAATTCAAAATGATAACGGAATAAATATATATTATTTATTCAATAACAAAGTTATTTGCAAGGCTTGAAGAAAATCGTTTGAGCAGTTTCGAGATCCTTGTGCATACATACATACATACAAATATTCCTTAACCGTATTAGAGTATTAGGACAAATAAACATCAATCAGCTGACTTTTCACTCCTTAGACTAAAAAAATATCACAAATAATTTTTTTGATTTCATGACAAAAAGTTAACGTTTTGCGTACTAATTAGAAATCAACAAAAAACAGGTAAATTTTTTTCGTGAAGAATGAAAAATCTTTTTAGGCACATTAGACTAATTTAGCAATTATCTTATTAAAATTTTTTAAACATAATTTAATAAAAAATATCGTAAATTAAGTACAGGCTTAAAAACATTTTTAAGATTTTCATGATAAAACGGGAAGCAATTTCAAAATTTTAATTTGGTTACCTTTTCTGAAGGTAAAAAATCCAGTTTAATCTCTCGTATCGCTTAAATCCTGCTCAGGATCTGAAAAAACCCAAAAACGAAATCAAAATCCCGCGAATGGAAACATTGTGGCCCAAGGCCCAAGCCATCCCTACAAACCTTACAGATACCGCAAGTCTATCTCAACACTTAGTAGAAGGGCGGGTTGCGTTAGGATTATACAGGCGCAACAGCCAAATGAACATTTTATTTCACGAAATATAATTCAGTACCAAACTAAAATGAAGAATTTTTATCCCTTTCGTATTAGCATTCAATCAGATTCAATTTTAAATTCTGGCAGATTGGCGCCATTGTAGAAAGTTTTCAAAACTGATCAATCTCGATCTTAATATTGATCAAATTTTATGAAGATAATCGAATTCATTCATTAGAAAATTTTGAAATAATACAATTTTAAATTTGAATACAATTTTATTTTTTTTTATTTTTTCAACATGTTTTGACATAAGAAAAGCGAAAGAGCAAATGCAGTTTACCTAACTCAACAAATAAATTACTAAGCCAACACATAAACACTGTTTTTATCATTCTGCACGAAATCAGCCAGTTTTTTGTTCTCTCAATAGTACCAAAACCGAATCTTTTCTGTCCTAGGACTGAAAAATCATCTGGAGAATTTTTTAGGTCCTAGTACTGAAAAGTCAGCTGTTTGCTAAGTATATTACTATTGATTTATTTATGTTGATGAGCAGAATTTTGAAATTCAAACGTTATGAAAAGCATTGTTTGTAAATAACAGAAATATAAACACTGCATATTACTTACTTTGTAAATATAACCTTGAAAATAAAACTTTATAGTTATTATTTTTAACGATCAAAAGTCTAATTTTCGCATTATGATAAAAAACGTTGTTCATCACTCGGAGCAAAAGTGTCTTTTTGATGCTTAATCGTTTTTAAAAACTCGGCTACGCCTCGTTTTTAAAACACGATTGCGCACCAAAAAGACCCACTTTTGCTCCTAGTGATGAAAACTACTAAATTAGAAGTGATTTTAGTTAAGTAATCGTAACCTCCCATAAAACAACTGTTAAATAGTCACTAGTTACATAATACTGACATGCCTCATTTGTCTGTCTAGGTACAATCATTACAATTACAATAGTTTTAAAACATTGTTTGTGGTTACACAAACATCATTGCATTCCAAGAATTTAATTTTAACTACTAATTTGCCTTATATTTTTTCCTACGAATACGAAACCAAATAAACCTTTCTGAGAACAATATCACGTCAAATTAAATTTAAATAATTGTGTTTTCATTCTAAACTTTAAATCTACAAGTACAAAGTTTTACAAAGTTTTATCAGATGTTATTAACAAAAAGATTAATATATTTCCAAGCCAATTACAGATGTGCCATGTATTTATGATGTTCCAAATTTCCTCTGATTGGCTGTTTTTTAGTTTGTTTGATTTCTTTTTTTCTTTTTTGTTCCAGTCATAAATGGTTTTGATATTAGAGTATGATGTTTTATCTTTGTCCTGTCCAGATATTATATTTGTTCTTTGCTATGTCTAGAAGATTCTTCATGTCTTGTAGTTCTTTGTCCTAGAAAGAGTTTTTTTATTCCCCTTTATTGTCTTGAGGGTTTTGGTTTTAGGCATAGTTTCTTCCATGTTCAGTTTTATAGTCCTGATAAAATTGTCAAAATATTAAAATTAATTCTCATAAAATAATTGTCATAATTATGTAATTTCTTCTACTGAATGGCAGTTGAAAACTCCTGTCTATGATTCCTCGTGAAATATTTGTTTTAGTAAATCCAGATCATTAATGGTTTTAGTCCTAACAATTTTTAAAGATGATTTAAGAGTTACTGAGTGATTTGTAGTTTTGCAGATTATAGCCTTATGATTCAAGATGTTACTTTGTTTGGTACAGTAGAAGCTTCTATTTGGTGGTAATTAAAGTTACTCCCACAGCAGTCTATACGATTTTTTGAAGTTGGCGTTATTCTGGTATAGGCTGTTTTGGTGTTTCTAAGTACGGTTTTGAGGTCAATAACTTCCTTTCCGTTTTCATTTTGAAGCAAAGATCAAATCACCTAAGATAATTATTTCTTTTTGTGTCTGTAGAAAGCCATCTAGGTTTTTGTAGAAAAATGTGGGTTTTGGAAAAGTGATCTGTAAAGTCCAACTAGCAAATAATTTTGATTCTGTTTGCAAATATTTTACTTTCAAGAACAGCAATTTCGATAATGTATTCGAGGCTAAATTCTATGGGTTGTACTGATGATGCTTCTATGTATTTTGTGTAATAGATTGCAACTCCTCTCCACAAGTGTGTTGTTCTTGAAAATTGAGTTCCAAGTTTATAGCGGGTCCTGTTATGGACCGTAATGTAAACCGTGGACTCGGCTGCGATGTGTGTTGCTGTGTTGTCTGTTATGCTTGTGTGTCGGTGTAGTGGGTCCTGTTATGGACCGTAATGTAAACCGTGGACTTGGCCGCGATGTGTGTTGCTGTGTTGTCTGTTATGCTTGTGTGTCGGTGGAGTGGGTTCTGTTATGGACCATAATGTATACCGTGGACTTGGCTGCGATGTGTGTCGCTGTGTTGCCTGTTATGCTTGTGTGTCGGTGGAGTGGGTTCTGTTATGGACCATAATGTATACCGTGGACTCGTCCGCGATGTGTGTCGCTGTGTTGTCTGTTATGCTTGTGTGTCGGTGGAGTGGGTTCTGTTATGGACCATAATGTATACCGTGGACTTGGCTGCGATGTGTGTCGCTGTGTTGCCTGTTATGCTTGTGTGTCGGTGGAGTGGGTTCTGTTATGGACCATAATGTATACCGTGGACTGGGCTGCGATATGTGTCGCTGTGTTGCCTGTTATGCTTGTGTGTCGGTGGAGTGGGTTCTATTATGGACCATAATGTATACCGTGGACTCGGCTGCGATGTGTGTTGCTGTGTTGTCTGTTATGCTTGTGTGTCGGTGTAGTGGGTTCTATTATGGACCATAATGTATACCGTGGACTTGGCCGCGATGTGTGTTGCTGTGTTGTCTGTTATGCTTGTGTGTCGGTGGAGTGGGTTCTATTATGGACCATAATGTATACCGTGGACTCGTCCGCGATGTGTGTCGCTGTGTTGTCTGTTATGCTTGTGTGTCAGTGGAGTGGGTTCTGTTATGGACCATAATGTATACCGTGGACTTGGCCGCGATGTGTGTGGCTGTGTTGTCTGTTATGCTTGTGTGTCGGTGGAGTGGGTTCTATTATGGACCATAATGTATACCGTGGACTTGGCCGCGATGTGTGTGGCTGTGTTGTCTGTTATGCTTGTGTGTCGGTGGAGTGGGTTCTGTTATTTACCGTAATGTAAACCGTGGACTCGTCCGCGATGTGTGTCGCTGTGTTGCCTGTTATGCTTGTGTGTCAGTGGAGTGGGTTCTGTTATTGACCATAATGTATACCGTGGACTTGGCCGCGATGTGTGTTGCTGTGTTGTCTGTTATGCTTGTGTGTCGGTGGAGTGGGTTCTATTATGGACCCATAATGTATACCGTGGACTCGGCTGCGATGTGTGTCGCTCTGTTGTCTGTTATGCTTGTGTGTCAGTGGAGTGGGTTCTGTTATGGACCATAATGTATACCGTGGACTTGGCCGCGATGTGTGTCGCTGTGTTGTCTGTTATGCTTGTGTGTCGGTGGAGTGGGTTCTGTTATTTACCGTAATGTAAACCGTGGACTCGGCTGCGATGTGTGTCGCTGTGTTGTCTGTTATGCTTGTGTGTCAGTGGAGTGGGTTCTGTTATTTACCGTAATGTAAACCGTGGACTCGGCTGCGATGTGTGTTGCTGTGTTGTCTGTTATGCTTGTGTGTCGGTGTAGTGGGTTCTATTATGGACCATAATGTATACCGTGGACTCGGCTGCGATGTGTGTCGCTGTGTTGCCTGTTATGCTTGTGTGTCAGTGGAGTGGGTTCTGTTATGGACCATAATGTAAACCGTGGACTCGTCCGCGATGTGTGTCGCTGTGTTGTCTGTTATGCTTGTGTGTCGGTGGATTGGGTTCTGTTATAGACCGTTATGTAAACCGTGGATTCGTCCGCGATGTGTGTCGCTGTGTTGTCTGTTATGCTTGTGTGTCGGTGGATTGGGTTCTGTTATGGACCGTAATGTAAACCGTGGACTTGGCCGCGATATGTGTGGCTGTGTTGTCTGTTATGCTTGTGTGTCGGTGTAGTGGGTTCTGTTATGGACCATAATGTAAACCGTGGACTTGGTTGCGATGTGTGTTGCTGTGTTGTCTGTTATGCTTGTGTGTCAGTGGAGTGGGTTCTGTTATGGACCATAATGTAAACCGTGGACTTGGTTGCGATGTGTGTTGCTGTGTTGTCTGTTATGCTTGTGTGTCAGTGGAGTGGGTTCTGTTATGGACCATAATGTATACCGTGGATTAGGCTGCGCTGTGTGTTGCTGTGTTGTCTGTTATGCTTGTGTGTCAGTGGAGTGGGTTCTGTTATGGACCATAATGTATACCGTGGATTAGGCCGCGATGTGTGTTGCTGTGTTGTCTGTTAATGCTTGTGTGTCAGTGGAGTGGGTTCTGTTATGGAGAGTAATTGCCACATTGTGTGTCGCTGTACCGTTCACCCGTGACTCATATGTCGAGAAACCGACCGCTCAACAGCCGCACGTATATACGCTGTGAATTCCCTGCCAAATTCGTTTAAATCCTCCAGGAATATCCCAATTCTCTTTCAGCAACAAAGTTATTTAATATGTTTACACCGCCATATTTTAATAACATATTATCAAATTGAGGTTAGCGAATAATAAAGAAATTCCGGAAACAATTTGACTACGAAGAGTTTATCATGTTAATTTAGCAAATTTGTATTATTCGCTTTACTATGTAAATGCAAACACAGAAATAGACATAGTATTTTCACTGAGTCGTGCATATTTAAGATAAGGCATCCATCACCTCGGCTACTTATCCACTCTCGACGATAAGAAATCTGTTTGTTGCCGTTTGTTTTTGGTCAACCCGTAAAATAAAAATTGTATTTTACTAGTGCGCTCCAATTTACCTTTATTTTATAAAAACCACCCTCCCAACCTTCCAATAATAGTTTTTCCTTTTTCCCCAACAAACATCGCCGTTATTTTTGTGGTGGGCCTACGGCTTAGTCTAGTGGCCGACAACACTAGACTAAGCCGTCGGTGTTGTCGGCTTCAACAACTGTGGCTTCAACACTTGTATAATTGCCAGACTTCCAATTGAACGACAATAAGTACACGTGTGCACACCGCCAGCTAACGAAATGTCATGCATGCTGGTACGGTAAATTAAATATTCAGCATTTAGGCCTACTCAATAAATATTCTAACTCCTCTGCCTCCTTGCTAAGCCAATGCTTATTACTTAATTTAGATACGTAATTTTGTGAAATATAAATTTGCCTAAATTCCAATTCAGTAAATATTATATTAGTTTAATCTATCTTTAACTCCCTTTGTTAAATTGGATTAGGCCTAGGAGTAAATGAAAATACTACCTTTAGCTGCGGTAAAATTAACTCCGACTCCCTGGACGTTCATACTGCCCAGCGTCCCTCCGAAAGACATTTCGCCTGAAATACACAAAGTGTTATCATGCATCCAAATTGATATGTGGGTAGTAGGTAGTAGATTGGATCAATTAATTATGATCTACGAAAATCTGCGTTCTAACATTTGTCTCATATTAACTTAGAGTATAGTGAAACGGGAGCAGTAGCTCTCAGTAGTATGATATAGTTGTGGCCTCACAAGCCAGCGAGCGGTCCCTGGTTCAATCCCGGGCAGGGAACAACAGTACGGGCACAACCTAACCTATGGCAGGTCACCTGTGACTAGCCTGTGACTGAACGATAACCTTGCTGTCGTTTAGACTACATCCCTGCACAGGCTTAGCCTATTGGTCCCTGGTGACGGGCAGTCGAGGGTTTAAACAAAATTATAAAATTTTCATAGTAATAATGATGATTTCAAAGTACCGTACTTACATTAGAACCCAACGTTTACACTGGTGAAGGAAACCAAATTGTTTTTGCATGGCTTGATAATAACATATATTTTGAGAATTTGGACAAAATATACTTAAAACGACTGTCCAGAACCTGTCATTGGAACGTAACAGATTTCAGGATTTCCTCTTGAACACTGCCAGGGGCGTGGATAAAATCAATTACATGAAAATAACAATACAATTGCGTTAACACTGTAGACTCCTTTGATAATTTAACAGATCTTTTTTAAAAGAACAAAACAACTTTAAAACACATTACAAATGTTTTAAATATTAGTATAGTTTTAAAATAAAATTTGAAGTACAGGTTATATGACAACATTGCTCTCATCTCGGAGTTGGAAAGTGCTTGGAATTTTTTTCAACGCCAATAATGTTTATTCCACGTAAACTATTTAGAAATAATTTATTTGCCCTTACTAGAACCAACTTTTAATCACAACCATGATGATTAAATATAAAAATGTACACTAACCTTTCTATAATAATGATTTAGACAACACAAAAATTTAACTGCTAAAACATATGACTATTGTTTACAATATGAATACAGTTTTGCAAACAAAAATTTAGAAGTTCAAACGACTTTTGAAAGTTTTATTTTTGTGTTTATTTTGCATGTAGGCTATAATGAATTGTTATATATAAGTTCAAGATCTGGTAGATTAATAAACTTAAACCATATTTTTTATTGCCCTATTGAAATAATATAAAATTCAATTAGATAATTGAATACCAGTTTTGTAAAAAATACATCCAAGGCATAAATTCCAATAATAAATCCAATAATAATTCCTTGCATAAATCCAAGGCAAAAATACATTATAATATTTCCCCATAAAATATTGTTGAAGACCGTAGAATTTCCTATCGTGAAGACCATGACACCGTATGTAGAATGAGACATCGCCAAAACCGTGAAAACTAAGACCGCTTCCATAAAATAAATCCGAGGCAGCATCAAAACAATCAGCTTCAATCTGTTATCCGTTTTCGCTGAGCTGCGTCCGCACTGGACGAACATTCGTTGCGAACACAAAAAAAATCAACAAACATTCCTAACGAACAATTACCGGCCATATGATTTACATTCTAATACGTTAGCAACGAACAAACAAAAGTTCGGAAGAACTCTGTTCGGCGAACATGTTCGGTCAGTGCGGACGCGGCTTTTTTAAAATCTCAAATGTTTCTAAACAGAAATAGCAGCACTACTACAGTGTGTTGCAATTGACGATCCCGCTTCCCGCTCAGCTTTGACAAGTCGTCGTCGTCACATCCTGTTGAGTTCCTTACTCTGTGGTTGTAGCGAAATAGAATTCTTGTCAATTAATTCCTGATTGAAGTAACTTCGGGAGCAGAATATTTTATAGGTAACACTACCATGTAGCTTTTTTTCTACCATGTAGAAGTAAGATAGTAAAAAGTTCTGACAACGGTTATTATGTTGTTATATTTAAGTATTACCCTATTTACTTTCTTATCTAATTTCAGGTGTTAATCAAATGAGTAAGAGCTTAATGCAAATTTTAGTGTAGGTGTATGAATGTGTGTTTTAATACATTATTGACTTGTGTTTTACTATTTTCCCTTTAAAATCAAATTTAGGGTTGTTCGTTCATCCTCATACGCGACGATAAGCATACTCCTATTTTTAATTCTGTTTATTCACTTGAGGGCAGGGTAAACCACTGTTTAGGCCTCCTAGCAGTGGCGGATTTACCACTAGGCCGACTAGGCAATGGCCTAGGGCCGCGGGCTGCAGGGGGGCCGCACGGAGTCCCAAATATACAGAGTATATATTTTTAAGGATGTACTTGCATGGTAAAGATGAACATCAGCTTTGAGCCCTGATTTTTAGCAGACTAGTTTAGTTAAAAACCCGTAAATTCACAACACAACAGAGAGACTTTGGTGAAGTCATTGTGGCGTCTGCCGTTTTCCATGCCAATTTCGGGTGATCACCAGAGCTACCTGTAGGTTAAGTCACATTCATATTGGTGGCAACTGTGGCGACGACGCGGCGGCCCCTTTGGGTTTTTATTATAACTAACTGAAGTTACCTCTCTGTGTCTAAAAAGTGCAAAACCTTCCAAATGATATTTTTTGGTTGCCAGTTTGCTATTGGTGAGACGCTGTCAAAATGCAAAATCTGGGTGACATTAAAACTAATGTTAGTTTAATTTAAAGATTTTCTAACACCATTACCATTTTTTTGTATCAAAATTGTATATAAAAATTTGTGTGTGCCATAAGTATCAAAATTCAGAAAGCAACACATTTATACCAATATAGTAATATTAACAAAGTAATTCAGATCAATAAGGACCCCATTGCACAACTACAGTTTGGTAAAATTGAGTACGGATAGCCATCTTGACTATTTTGATAGCCTCCCACCAACAGCAATTAATTTGACCAACGCAACGGACATAACATCCCTAAAATACAGCGGCGGGCTGCTTTTCACAAACGTATGAACAGAGAGTATTGACTCCAGTTATAGCATAGATTTATTGACTATAGATAGTCAATGATAAAGCATAATGGACCCCGTGCCCCACCCCCATTTAACAGCTGGATAATCCATTATCTTTTCAAGACGAGCTCGTTCTCAGAGATCAGAGTGTACACAAACAATTACACTTTACTGGTACCAGAGCATAGGATAAAAAATTAAAGACGATTTTAGCTTAATTTGATGACTTTATATACACTCATACTTCAGTCGGTGAAGAGGAGGGGGGGAGGAGGTCCCCACAGAAAAGTTGGCCTAGGGCCCCAACCTTCGTAAATCCGCCACTGCCTCCTAGTGCACAAAGGTACCATAAATCCCCAATAATTGTATAATTTAACCTATAGAATTCTCCTAAGGCGAAGTTATGGCTCATAAATTACATCATAATCACTCAATGTTTTGACGTTAAAACCAATGTTTAAATACCAGCTCACCTGAAAAATCTGGCCAGCTCTGAGCTCTCTCTGAGAGAATGTAATAATCAAATATGCCCCCGTCGCAGCAAACCTGTGTACGCAGCGATTTTTTAAAGGTTTTATAAAAACAGTCAAAAATTCCAAAATCATCAGAAAAAAAATTAAGTAATTACGATTCTGAAAAATTCTGTTCATATTTTTTAATTAATCATTTGTACAACCAAAATATTTGTAAATTGTAAAATAAAGTAAAATACGCTATAGGCCATGCATGTAATGGTCAAATTATATATTATAAAAACCACATTTATCTTACACTGTGTCATTCGGCAAACCATTACCTACATGTATGGTCAGTTAACAGTTTCTGTTCTTCAATTCAAATTGGTTAAATTTTCTGCAACCAAATAATTTGCAGGTTTTATAATTGAACTGTGGTTATAGAATAATAATTTTGAAAGGAAATATGATATATTTTTAATGACATTATTCTTCTCTGTTAATTATTTTTATTTAATTATTTATATATTTATATTTTAATGAATTAAGTTTTTTAAACCGTAATAAAAGAGTATAACCTAAAGCTTCTATGCCAAAGGAATGATCTGTTTACAAATCCCAAAAAATAAACATTCCAAGTAGTGTAAAATTGCGGCCGCTGGCCCAGTTCAAGGTCACCTGAGGGATGACGTCATCGAGGTCAATGACCTCACCGATGACGTCATCGATGACGTCATCGATGACGCAATCGATGACGTCATCACTAATGACGTCATTTCGATGACGTCACACCCATGACGTCACAGAAATGACGTGCTGATGACGTCATCACCCCTTACGTCATCAAAACGACGTCACCGACGCCACTAAGGTCAAGGTCACGCAGAAACTTAAAATTTTTTAGCACTTTTGCCGTTTCTCGCACTACGCTCCGAGTTTCAGTCAGAGTCCCCGTGACCTTGACCACTTGGAGCGAATTTTCGACAAGAAACGGCAAAAGTGCCAAGTTAAACTCGAGTTTCTGACATGACTCTGCCTAAATGGGCAATCGGTTATCCCTCAGGTGACCTTGAACCAGTACAATGCCCGCAATTTTATGTTACTGTGACCTTGAACACTTAACAACGGAGCGCCGACACCGATGCGCACCCCACGACAGCCACCGAGTGACTGACTATCAGGCTCTGTGTACTCTAGGTATATGGGGAAGTGGAGGGGGAAATCTCAAGGTCAGCCAAATGGAGTTTTAAAAAAGTTGAAGAGTAGAAAGACTACTCTTGTGCTTCCTGGGCGACCTCATCAATCTCTAATGGATCTGTAAACCAATCCGATCTGTAGCGGCAGGAGTCCAGAAAACAGGTGCACCACCCATCAGGTTGTCCGTAGCATTTCCGACAATTGGTAAGATTGGAGAAGTGAAATTTAATACACCGCTGCGGACAACAAGTATAAAAGTATTTGGATTTGTAGATTTTGAAAGTTTGTAGTACCGGCGGTGGCAGCTGTTGGTTCTTGCATCTACACCTGCAACATCCAAAGCATTCACATTGCCGGCAGGCCAGCCCATCCACTTGCCACTTTGGTAAGAGGAAACACTTATCCTCACAGCAATAGGTTGTCCCCGTCTCTTCCTCCCAACGCTTCTTTGCACAATATGTGACGCCTTGTATCTCCAAACACCTATGCTCGCAACATGAGATGCGCTTACTTTCCATAGTTGATGTTGCTTTGACGAGGGAGCACGATGAAGTGATGCTGTGGTCAGTGGGAATGGGGTTTATATAAACTAAGGTGAGTGGAGGGGGAAAGGTCAAGGTCATCCAAATGGAGTTTTAAAAAAGAAAAGAGTAGAAAGACTACTCTTGTGTATCTATAGCGATTTCATTGATAGTGAGTGCTTCTGTATGCCAAGTTGATCTGTACTGACAGGCTCCTAAATAATGTTTGCAAAAACCTGCAAAATGATTGTTGCACAATTTGCAGCCAGTTAGCTGTTTTAATGTGAATTCAATGCAACGTTCAGGGCAACAAGTGTACTTATGCCCTCTCATCTGGTACACATGGAATGTCTTCAACTCCGGTTTCGGCTTCTTCCAAGACTTGCACTTACACATGCATTGACCAAAAGCTTCACATTTTCTACACGCCAGGCCATCCGCAACATCAATGTCATTCGGCCATGAAAAACATTTCCGTTCGCAACAGTAGTTGAGTTGACTCTCCATGTTGCTGTGGTGAAGGTGCGCGATGAAATGATGCTGCAGTCATTGAGAGTGCACCTTAAATAAACTCAGTGGAGGGGGAAAGGTCAAGGCCATCCAAACGGAGTTTTAAAAAAGATAACTAGTCGTCCTCCTCCTCCTCCTCATCCGTTGTACTTAGAGAGCTGTCAGACGAAGAGCCCCGTGCAGGTGCTCCCCAGATGAAAAACAAATCAATTTTAAAACGAAGACCAGGATCTTGCATCATCAATTCCTTTAATTTGTCACATACTAAGTCGACCTTGTGTAAGGTGTCAACAACAAGCTTCCAATTCGTTGGTTCAATATAACTTGTAGTAGAGTCTGCCTCGCTGATAACCACATCCTCCGGCCGTATTGGAGTGTAAAGATGTGTAAAGTTCTTTGGCTGTAGCTGAGGTTCAGGCTGGCTGGAAGTGGAAGGTTGAGTGTGGACCCCTGTCGCATCGAAATCCATAGTCATTCTACATTCAATGTTGGGGTTTTCGTTTAATACATACACCAATTTCTCATGCAACATATCCACTTCTGCCGAGTCTTGCAGATGAACATTCCAGGAAAATGGCCATTCTTCATCCGTAGTGGAGTCAACTCGAGAAAGAGTGCTGTCCGCCATGATAGCTAAGCAAGGAATGATGTGAGCTACAGACTGTGGTAACAGTATTGAAAAGTAGAGGGGGTAAACCAAAAGTACGTGGAGGGGGTATTTTCAAGGTCATTTAATTTGGGTTTTAAAAAAAGGAAATAGTGGAGGGGGAATTCTCAAGGTCATCCAATTTAGGTTTTAAAAAAAGGAATGAAGCTTACTCCTCTTCAGCCTCGTTGTCCCCTGCATCTTCATCAACCTCATCTTCATCGACGTCAGACTCGCCGTAAGGATAGATCGGGGACATGGGCGAATATTGTGGAGATTGTTGACCGTTGTTGTCGTCCCCTTGCATTCTAACTTGGGACCAATCATAATTTAAATTCATTTGTATTATGATCCCAGGGTTGTCCCGCAGTATTTCCTTCATACGTTCGCAAATTGACTCCAAATAGTGTACACTATCGATCGACAGTGTCCAACCCGTACTTGTACCGACATCAGTAGTGGAGTCAGCTTGGCTGATGGTGTTGTTGTCTGCCATGGTTGCTTGTCGGACAAGGAATGACGGTTGATGTGATGCTCATGCAGGAACATGGTGAAGTGGTGGGGGGTGTGGTGGAGTAGTGGGGGAATTTTCAAGGTCATCCAAACGGAGTTTTAAAAAAAAGGAAAACTTACAAAGTAACATTGAAACTTTCCAATTGATGGTGGCGAGCGTTTTCTTCTGCAACCTTGCCGACACATGTGACTATGCCGTACAGTATGAAAAGTACAACCATAATAAGGCCGAACAATAAAAGATAGCCGTTGACTATCATGATATTTTCTGAGTGGATCTGTTTTCTTCTTATCGCCCTCTCCTGCATCCTCTTCTCCAACTCGTGGACGAAGTCACAACATGCGTGAGGACATCTTTCATCTGTTGGTAGGTTTGCCATTGTTGATGTTGTCGGTGTGGCTGTTGAAGATGGAATGAGGTTTCCAATTGCGATGTGCCATGTACACCAATAGTCAAGTGGTGGGGGTAACAAAGCAGTGGAGGGGGAAGTTTCAAGGTCATCCAAATTGTGTTTTAAAAAAAACCTATCTTGTTACTGAGCTTATATGTCAGTAACAAGATAGGTGTTTTTGCTCTTTTACTTCTTTAATATAATGAAAAAATATACATATTCTACAATGGTTAGGACAAGAAATACAACTGCTAGTCAGCTGAAGTAGTCCAAGTTGTCTGGCTCGGTCTTCATGGACGCTGGTGAGGAAGCCGTCGAGGAGTGTCCAGGCTCTTCCTTTGACTGCCGGGTGTTCCGTATATTGCAAGCGTAAACTTGCACATTTATACGGTAGCCTCGTGCCACCATCAGCTGCAACTCCTTGTATAAGTCGTTTAGCTCCTGCTGAGTCTTGATGCTCACCTCCTCGTAACTTGCGCAACTGACGTTGAGAGACATCCTGATGTTGCTAGGTTGGCTGCTGGAGTAGAAATGAAGCCGAGGCACAGCGTTTGGAGGTACATGGAAAAGTGGTGGGGGTGATGGTGGTGGGGGTATGGAAGATGCAATTAAACACTTCTAAACTTTTTCCATTGATACAAAGGGATGGAACAAATAGCACAGGTGTCCTTGTAGTTTTCAAATCTAAACATTGGTGCTAGAAATCCAAACTGTTTTCTACCACCTTCCTGTATGAACCGTCGAAGGTCTCTGACGGCAGCATTGCCACAAGGCCTACAAAACTTTTCCCCGTCTTGGAACCTATACCAGGAGTATCCCGAATACCCTCTATTATCGTTCTTGTACTCCTCGATATCCTGCTTTACTGTTATAGGGATATTATCTCGTAAAGCCATCTGGAATAAAGATGCGTCAGTTATAACTCGTTGTATGCAAAGCTCGTACAAGGTGCTCATCGTTTGCTAGTTGGCAACAGACTGACCGTTTTTCGCATCCAAGCAGGTTTGAATCCTAGTGCGGTAGTGGGGGTAATTACAGTAGTGGGGGTAATTGTGAAATGCAAAGGTCAAAGGTCAAGGTCACCCGCGAAGTTTAAAAAAAAATGCAACATATCAATACGTGAAGTCTGTCACATATTGATATGTTGCATTTTTTGTTTTTTTTATTTTTTTTTGTCTTTTATGATTCGTTTATTTATAAAACATTACAACAACAACATATGTACAACATTAAAACTTAAATCTAACACTGCTGCTTGTCAGCGATGTGGATGGTCAACTCTGTAGAATTGCTACCCGTGCAGCCGTGGGACACCAGGTATAGACACCCGGGTTGAATAGAGCGAAGATCCTCGTTTTGTAGAAGATGGACGAATCTCTTGGGCAGGTACACCTGGAACTTTGGTTCATCCCCCGGAGTAAACGGTGCCTCGCTGAGACTGCAGCAGATGGCCTCCCCAACTGTAGTCTCCATCTTCTTCATAGCATGGATTATGTAGTGCTTCTCGTCTTTTAGTTCCGAGCACTTCTTTACAGGTAATATTGTTGACTTGGAGTGAGCATTGAACTGCTCGACCAAAGTCTGAAGGAACTGGTGAGATGCCATGGTCAGGTTACAGATCGTCTTCTTGCTCGGAGATGTTGTCGTCTCGGAATCTCGAGTAATACTCATGCCAGGTCCCTGTCTGCTCCCCACTTATATACTCTCCGTTACCCCCACCACTCCCCAATTCCCCACTTTGAAGGTAAGAGGCGAGTTTATAGGCATTTTTCAAAGCGCAATGTCTATCTTTATCATGTTCTGGGCTTTTTGTACAAATACATATGGTTTCCAGCATGTATTGATAATTCTTATCCAATTCCACATCATTAACCGGAACATGAGTAAATCCTTCGATCCATCTTTTCTTTTCCAGCCCCTTTGTGTAAATATTGGTAAACTTGTCTGAAAAGTGATGCATAATGTGATACAAGTCCGTGTAACTTGTAAAACCATCATACCAATCGATATGATGGAAGTGTTTTGAAATCCATCTGTTGGTAGTAGCGGCTTTACTAGTTAAAGACGAATAAGAACATGGTGGTTTAAATAAAAACGAATAAGGAACACTTGTATTCATGTCCAAAAACACAAGTTCTTTTATAATGAATCTATCATCATTACCACGAAACGCTTGAAACTCAATAATACCAGGCTTGGACTTTACTTGTTGTTCTTCTCCCTTGTCCATTTTGAAGGTCACACGTCTGCTCATTACGAAGTCAGGAGGTCAACTGATTTCCACACCACGGTAGGTACTACTTTTATACCAGGCCGTACAGTTGTTGGCGCGTTGGTGTATATTTAACGTGGGCACCGTCCCCAATAGGCCTAACCCCACAAAATGTTGGTTATTGTTTTAAAAACTAACCATTGTCATTTAAGTTTCCATCTTTATATTTTCCTTATTTTCATTTTCATCACTAACACTTGATTCTTCTCCTCCATCTTCCTCTTCTTCCTGTTTTACTGATTTCTTATGTAGTTGAGCGTACTTTTCCAATTGTCTCCACATCTGTACTTCATGAGGAACTCTATTAAATATAGAAGTATCCACAGGTCCGTATAATATAGGTGCGTCCGGTTGTTTGTCCAAAGTGTCTTCCAGATAATCTTTAATAATCGATGATAATCTTTAATAATCAGATGCAAATGTTTCATAAACGATTCCCAAGCACTGTCCGTAAACAAAATCATTTTGGGTCCATGAGTTAAAATTACAGTAGGGGAATAATCTGTAGATTTCATAACACCGATTAAAACACTTTTATCCAAACTGGAAGAGATTGGGTAAAATATTCGCAAAAATACCTCACTCAATATGTTTGGAGAAATATTATCTTCAATATCCCTTTTTCTCTTTTGTATAGTCTTTCTTCTTTTACCTTTTTCTTCAACATTATTACTGGCGTGAAGTTGTCCGCAAACGTTTTGTTCACCTCCTTCCTGGTGACCTTGAGGATCTAAAAACTCAGATATCTCCTTCTCAATATCTACCACATTTTCAGGTGTACCACTAGGAGAAGCCATATTGAATACGATGCTACCCATACAACAGTAGGCAACAAACTGATGAGGAGCGGTCTGTACGCTCTGCTTTTATACTCGCGGAATGAAACAAAACCGGTTCTTACAATACATTTTTAACAATTCCAGTTAAAGGTGTGTATGTTACGATTTTATCATGTAGAATTAAACAGTATGCAGTTGTATTAGCCGGTATAGCATCGTTGAATTCCATTTCTATTTTTATATCCACACTTGAAGACTTTACTGATTCATTTTGTTTAGAACAATCGATTACAACTATTGGGTAGGCATCGAAATATTTGTCAGGTGGTAATAAAGGTGTATTTGTTTTACCGTAATATGAACTTTGGAATCTCGCGTACATATCGTACAATATACTGTATTTCTTCTTAGTGAATGACACATTTAAATTGTCGTATGGAAAGAATTGTGAATTTAAATAAACTTTAATATTTTTCAAGTCACAATGATCAAATTGTCCTGCATGTTTAGTAATGGCGTCTCTTCTACCTGTTTGTAAACCAAATATAATATACCTGGCTCGTTCTACATAATTCGATGTTTTAACAGTCCAAGTGTGTCGATCCGTAGTAGGTAAACTGGGATGCTCATGAAATTCCCAACTTCTAAATGGAATAACAATATCACGATCGGCTTTTAATTTTCTTAAAAGTAGCATTCTATGCTCGTCAGCCAATTTAACATGTGGAACTCTCCATACAATTTTGTCTAATTTTAATTTCCATTCTAAAGTCGCATCTGTAGTAGCATCTGCAGCTTTAATAATGTCTTTATCGTTAGAAGATCTCAACAAAACTAATTCTTGTTTAACGTTTAATATTATTTTCCTATAATCTTCAGCAAAACCAAGCAGCAAACGTAATGGAATATGAAAATCAAAATATCCATTTGGATTTGGAGTGATCGTGTCAATCGTAGGTAATACCCATCCGGCAGGTTTAAGTAAATTGGTTTCATTGGGTGTTATAGATGTTAATCCTTTTAAAGTTGTCGTAATACCTACTTTTTTAGTGGAATCAACTGTTACACCTGATATTTCATATCTAATTTCATCAAATAGGAAAGCCATAGGATTATTTATAAATGGAACTGTTGTACCAACAGTAGTACCGTCCTTTTTAGTAACTTGTCCTTCAATATACAAGTAACTTTCACATGGTAGTGTGTAAATGTCTTGATTTTGTATGGGAATACGAATTTCATCGTTATTGTTTAATTTCGATGAAGTGTAAGGGTTGTGGGTGTGATATTCTTTTTCCCATAGGGTTTCGTCGAATGTTGGACCCTGCGCTATATCCAGTATATCCATACTCGGTTAATTTTAATCCAATTCTCTCTAAGAAACGAATGTTCTCGCGTGTTAACTCCTCCACAGCTGAAGAGCTACTAATGCGGTTTCCCGTAGGTTGTTCGCTTTTAAATGTTAAACCCATGGTTTTGTATTAAAGTGTCGATTTTAAATGTAATCTAATCGTAATAGGCTCTTCTCTGAAGTCTACCAAGTTACCGTCTTGATCCAATACGCTCAACACGATGTCTGAAATGAAAGTGGTGTTCAACGGTAGATATACCAGGTTTTGTGGCTTTTCAACAATTTTAAATCCAGGTGGTACACTTGGGTAAAAAGTATGTATGATGTGGGTGTTAGCCCCATCCCTGTAAGCACCTTGTATAATGTTACAAGTTATGTCTATACTATTGACTTTTAATATTGTTACTGTTTTCTTACCGGAATGTGTTACATCTGGTTCTAAAACAGGCTCATCGTTGGAAAATCCTAATAAATCACCAATTGAGTTTGGTTGAGTGAAATCTATATAATATTTGGAAGTAATTTCAGCTTTCATCGTATTATTATTACCTTTTAATGTTATATTGTCTTTTCCCATTTTAGTTTGCAAAAATTCATTTATATGATCAATTTCATAAGAACCTGTGGGTAACCTGCACTCTTGTAAGTCTGTAAATTTTCCACTGGCATCCTTTCCCTTATAATAATGCAATACGTTATTTTTACCTTCCGTAACATTGGGGATAGAGTTGTAAGTTGTAAAATCCAATAGTGCCGCCTCCCGAAACCTTCCTTTTTGCAAGCGTAACGCTGGAAAAAGGATACTTCGTAAAGTGGACGATTTTCCTGTTAATGATACCGTATAGGAAGACATCTCAATAGTGACTGATACTTTTAGCTAGAAATTCCAAACATAAATGGCCGCATATTGAAGTATTATCAGGTTGTTCTCTTTTATAGTTATAATATATGTTTTTAGCAGATTTAAAGTAATTTTGAAGTTCTTTTGGTGGTGGCAAATTACCGAAACTATCAAAATAATATACATTGTTATTTAGTTTCTTATAACAAACCCAATGGGTGCCAGGCCCTTCAGTATTATCCAAATTTACAATTCCAGTCTCATTTTGCCACATTTTCTTTGGTAAACTGTCTTTCATAAACACTCCGCGGAAAAATGGTATTTTTAAACAGGAAATATATTTAAATAATTCAATATTGGTTAATGCTTTATGTGGTATGACCAATTGATTTCTTTCATTTAATATGCACGATAAGGTCTTAGGTAAAGACCTGCCCCGTTTTTTACCATTGACCACACGGTGGGCTTCTTCCTGCCTTTTCTTGTAGATCGTCGTCTTCTTTTTATATTTCCTCCATGTTTTCTTGTGGTTGACCTCCTTTTTACTCTCCTTCTCCTCCTTCTTCCACCTCCTACTGCTGTTTTAGCCTTCATACCTGCTGTTACTGCTAAAGCTGCTGCTTTTTCTGCTATGCTAGCGTCACTTGATTTTACTCGTTGCCAAGCTATGTCCGCAAGCTTTTTGTCAGCTCTTGATCTATTTTTTGAATCGGCAAACGTGGAATATGCGATATCGTGTTCTTTACAAGCCTGATCTAACTTATTTATGCCAGGATCGCCTCTTTCCAGTCGTTTTTTCAATTTAGTTCCTGGTCCGCAATACTGATAACCTCCCGGTATATGAAATTCGTATGGTAATGCGTCTATTGCTCTATTTACTATGGATCCTACTGGAATTCGTTTTAAAGCTTTACTTAACAGAGAAACCGCTGTAGATGTGATCCCACTTCCTTTCCTCGCAATGTCCCGATTTGGACTGATATACCGAAATGTCATTAATGTCTTTTATAATTGCAATTCGCAACATATGTGTTTCCTCTATGAGGAGTTAAACATAAATGAAGTTGTTTGTTAAGATATTCAAGTTATATATCAAAAGTACCCCAATTAGCAATGTTAGAAGTTCTAAATTTTATAGTTTTAGGGTTATAAAAGTATTTATTAACAATTTCCTGTTTTATCCATCTTCCTCTCAAGTTTTCATCAAGCGAAGTATATGTTTTATCTGCAATATAATTGTGCATATCAAATAATAAATTACCTATTACTTTTACAAGGAAATTAACAGTTACAGCATGATCTGCATGATCAGGGTCTTTAAGCTCTGTTATACGTTTATTATTACAAGTATACACTTTATTATCCATTTGTGATAATGTGATAGCCTGTCCTACAGTTGCAGCATCATTTGCTTCTCTTCCTTGCGCCATGTTTGTTAATTTTTTATTACTACATATAAAAAACGCATGGTAATTATTTGGATCTAGATGTACTGTTTGTCCTAAGGCAGCCGCGTCTCTATCTGCATGACCCCATGACACATTTGATAACCTTCCATGCCTGCAATCCCAATAAGCGTTTTTGTATGTCAATAAATGAAATTTTTCATTACCTTGAATAAAGTCATCCCCTTGCTTTGATAATACTTCATCTCGTTTTGCAAATCCAGTTGTTTCTTGTTTTAAAGTCTCTTTCATTTGACCCACTGTTGCACCATCAGATGGTGCTGAACCATCTTTTACATTCGCCAAACAATTGCCAAGACAATCGATAACTCCCACATCACGTATGACACAATGATCTTTTATATATTTGAGATTTACAGCATCATTTTCATTTTTTGGATAACCTATATCGTTAATAACAAATTTATAAAAAGAAAATCCATCTTTTGTCTTTTCAGGTATCAAAGAATGTAAATAGCGTCTATTTACGCTGTCTTTTGCATCTTTAGGGTCATCTACGTTGGATATACGTTTATTGTTGGCACTATACGTTTTCCCATTGAATTTTAACGTATTTTTTAATTCAGATGACAAATAACCTTTGTTTATTGCATCACCGTTTTGATTTGGTTTACCAACGTTGATGATTCTATGATCTTCTGCGTCATATGTGTTATTTTGTAGTCTTAATGTTGGCGATATCTTTTCCTTTAATATTTTTAGATTTATTGCATCGTTTTCATCCGTAGGATCTTTTATGTTTTTTAACCTTTTATTACTCATATCATAATCTCCATCAGGTGTTTGTGGTAAACCAGCACTTCTTTTTAAACTATTGGCATAATATAACCCATCCGAGGAGTAACGTCCGAACTTGTCGACACTCATGGTGCAACTGAATAGTATTCTAGGGAGTAACGCATTTTTATGAGATTACCCCACGGTTTCGGAGTTCATCCACTAAAGCCACCCATTCGTTTTCCAATCCAGTATGACCCGCTTCTTTAGCTTCATGTATTAGTTTCATTCTATCCACCAATTTATTGATATTATTGTAATAAATCACATTTGTGTTATATAGTTTCTTCATTAAACCTGTACCCGTAACGGACTTACTTCTTTTTCTTCGTTCCTGAGCACTTACATCCAAAGTGGATGCCATAAATCTTCGTTTTACAGGTTTTCTTTGTGTTAACGGCATTGTTTGTCTTCTAGTTGGTATTAACTTGGATACAAATTCTTTATATTTTAAAGACTTAGATCTAAAAGGAGGCTGGTCAGGTAAATACTTTCTCCTATATGCATTTGTCTGTTCCAAAATATTTTTATATGCTTCCATGTCTTTTTCTTTCACTACCGATACTGAAGGCTTATTTTCAAATAATAATTCAAATAATCCTTTTGTGCCCTTATACCTTTGATCACCAATGACAATATTATCATGTTCGTCAACGTTTAACGGGCTATTACCTATCATTAAACCGTCTTCTGTTAATCTCGCTCCATAACTATGGTAATTCTTATTAGGAATTGTTCCGAGTAACATTTTTACCATGTATTTCCTTCCTAAAGGTCCTTTGTTATGAATGTTTTCACCCAATAAGCTTATGTTTGACGGACCTTCCCTTGTCTCTTCTTCTTTTTCCTCTTCACTAGCAGTTGATACAACTTCATGTCCTCTTTTGGCTTTTACTTCATATAATTCTTTTATTCCACTATAGTCCGGTGATTCCAGCTCTCTTTCGGGTTCTCCACCGGTAAAACCACTATACGTAGAGGATTCCAGGTCTTCATCACTAAAATCTTCTGATTTTACATTTTCTCTTTCAAACTTCGTAATAGGTGCAATCGCATCTCCTTCCAATACAGGTTTAGCAAATTTTTTGTTTAATTGTTTCAAGGGTTCAGTAATAGGTTTAAAAGTAGATTCAAGGAATTTCTCCCTCTCGCTAATACCTAGTTTCAATGCTCTGTTTTTAGCCCGAATAGAATCACTAAGTGATTTTATTTCTTTTACT
The DNA here is from genome assembly GCA_030545055.2 of Neoaliturus tenellus. NCBI lineage: Eukaryota > Metazoa > Arthropoda > Insecta > Hemiptera > Cicadellidae > Neoaliturus > Neoaliturus tenellus. Next base: position 258,655,635 of record CM061531.1, read on the forward strand.
AATTTTTCTTGGTTAACCATGTTTGTAGCAAGACGTGTTGTACAACAATGAATGTGTTATACCACGTTTAATGTATTAATATAAATTTATCAAATCCTATCCTGTATCGACCATTGTTTAGCGGTTGTTCCTTCATAATTGTTAGGAACCCATACTTTTCAGCCCAAGCCTTTCCACACAACTCTTTAAATCGTTCAAATGTCATATCCGCATTTACATGATCAAAATATATATGTTTTAGGTTGGTTTCGTCCTGTTTAAATACAATTAACATGTTTGCATTGTCTCTAATGAGTTGTTTAGGTATTTTGCTGTAAGTTTGGCCAATATAAATGCTATCTATGTTGTTATGTCGACCCATAGCGAAGTAATTCCTTATTGTGTTTTGGTTTTCACAAGATACATCGTCGAATATAAACACGGAGAATGGTTTAGCTTCTTGTGGCTGCATGACACTCTCGCTTGCATTAAACTTTAAATATTTAACTTCAGGCACATTAGTCAGTATTTTTTCTAATAATTGATACTTTGGTTGTTGTAGTGATTTTGAAAATACATATAGATTGTTAAATCGTAATCCTTTAGGGTTTGTAATCAAATTGAATACTACATTAGTTTTTCCACAGTTGGAAGGTCCGGTAACCAGACAACGAACGGTGTTTGGTAACAAATTGTCATGCTTCCCACTATTGAATTCTGAATTATCCACTGTGAGTTCATCTATATTATTAATAGTAAAACTCTCTTTTTGTGGTACTATCTCCATCCTTTGTAATGGTTCAACCTAAAATGATTCTCTATCGTTATATCAAATCCTTTTTAGGTATCCAAGAATCTTCCGTCTTATTAAATCCTAACCATCGTACTTTGACCTTATCTTTTTTCCGTTGCAACACCTTTTCAACTAAATATACATCGCCTACTGTTGATTTTAACATTTCATGTCCATAAAACCCTCCTTCAAGCAATTGTCCTTTATTATCTTTTAAAATATATGTCTCAGGTACTGTAGGTTGTACTTTGAATACAGTAAAAACCTCATTGGTCCAATTTGGCAGGTATCTTTTACTGAATACACCTTTATATTTACTTATTCGCACTTTATCACCCACATTAAATTTTTTAGGCTTTAGTTTTTCAACTTTTGGTTTAGTATTCGTTTTTATACGTTTTAATACAAGGTTTTCATTTTTACTAGTTACTTGGTTTGGTTTCATCCCGATAGTCCTATGAAATTTGTTATTGTAATCGTTTATAAGTTTTGGTAACATATCAATCCATATGTGCGATCCTCTGTTGGAAAACATTTTATACATTGCACTTTTTAAAGTTCTGTTGAATCTTTCGATTATTGAGGCTTTTACTTCTGAATTGGTTGAATAATGGTTTATATTGTGTTTTTTCATTAAATTTGCAAATTCCTTATTAAAATATTCTTTTCCATCATCTGTTTGTAAATGTTTAATAGTATGTTTGTCTCTTTGTATAGCTGTTTCCATTGCTTTTGTAACACTTTTGCCACTTTTATCTTTTAGTGGTAAAGCATCTGCCATTTTTGAAAAACAGTTAATAACAGTCAATATGTATTTATATCCTTTATTTTGTTTGCTATAAGGAATCATTTCGATTAAATCCGCTTGATATAAATCATTAATTCCTTTTATCACCGTATTTCTTCGTGGAAACTTTCTTCTTGCAGGTTTATGAAGTTCGTTGACAATTTGTTGCTTTAAGTCCTTCATATTGCAGGTTTCAATGTTTGTTGTATCACATGTATAATCACAATGAATGTTGTTTTAAATATTCACATCATTTATATGGGTCAAGGTCATCCAAACTTGTGTAAAAAAATGGGGAACACGGCGTTGGACTTGCCGTGTTCCCCATTTTTTTACGGAAGGAGAAAGGAATAAGGTCGTAGTTGTAGAAGGACGAAGAATAGGTTACTAGTTGATAGGGTTTAGAGAGTAGTGGCCAAAAGTAAGAGTGTGGATTTTGTCGGGCATAATGTATCTTTTATCATCCCGAGCTGACAACGCTTTTTTAATTTCGGTGACACTGTAGACTTGATGCTTGAAGCTTCGGATATTGTTGAATGTTGCTGATATCGTAGTATCTTCAAACAAACAAGTCTTGTAGTGGTCAAATGTCACGTGTTTTTTCAAATAAGATGTCTTCACTCCTTTTGCTTTCTTCACTGTCGGTGTGTTGTTCTCGTGGTACATCTTAAATGAATACAATTTCGCCATCAGCGCCACTATTTCTTCTAAAGGCATTCCATTTGCTTCATCTTTGAATTTTCCAATTACTTTTTTATATTTTTCATTAAAATTTGGATGGTTTTTCGGATAGTCAGAAAAATCGAAATCTTCTTTGTATGGAAAAGTCCTTAGGTCTTCATACATGTCCAAAGTCTTTATCCAGTAGATAAACGCGTCCGTATCCATGTATGCGACTCCAATGTTTTCCCTTCCGTAATGTTTAACCATTTTGTTATAATGGAAATCATACATCAGGGTTTTACTTATATCCAAAATCGACATACCTATGTATAACGGACGGTCCATGACTATTGTTGTTTTCTTCATACTGACAGCGACTAGATTTTCGTTTATAATCATGGATGTTCCGAAATTTGGTTTTTGCACTAATTTTTCCAATTTCCTAGGATCACTCACTAATTTTACATTTTTGTGTTTTCTTTTGTTCTCCAAGGTCTTCCCAAAGATGGCATTGTTCATTAATTTATAGAAGTCCTTTTCAAATGCTGTTGTCGCTGCAGCTCTTCTTGCAGTGTTGGAATCAATATATGGTTTCAACCAACAAGACTGGGTGAATTCAATTGCTCTATGAATTCTCACTATACGTAGACCCAATTCAAGAGCCTGTTGAACTACCCAGTAGTGAGCCACATAGCGATCCTTATTCTCCAAGGTCATCATCAATTTTGGCCATCTTCCTGTCGGTGAAACTTCAGTCTTGGCTAGGAGAGGCAAGTCGTAGTGATGGTCATGAAGGTGCTCTGGATATTCGAAATCACAGTCCAAAATATAGCCTTTTGGACCATTCTTTGGAATCTGTGAGATGTCTCCAATGGTGGCCGGGTCGATCCATTTGAAGTCAGCGTAGGGAAGCGGATTTGACATTGCCCAACCATAAAGGTTGTTTGCGTCAAAGTAGCCAAGGTAGACCGATGGTTGTTGCTCGTCGAAGCCGGGGATGTACTTGTTGTTGGCTTTGACATGACGTGTTACAGCTTGTGTCAAACCGCCCCGTACACCAGATTCCATCATGAGCACCATATCGATATCCGTTAGAAGTTCCAGTCGACAGTTGGTTGACTTTAGCATAGCTTGCCATGCTAATCCTGGAGATGTGTACGAGTGTAGAGGGTCCAGTCCATAGGCGGAGAAGCAGGTGTTTCGGAATTCTTCCATCACATCGCACAGCAGAGTTACGTCCAATTTTATATAAAAGTCAGAATATTCCCCTAAGGTTTGAATGTTTAGTTGGTTCCAAACATTACAAGCATGATTGTAGTCTTCAACGGAGATTTCACTTTCGTTTAATTTGCTGTTGAAGGCTTCGATCGGTGGTAGACTGGTTTCTTCAAATTTTTCTGTAGATGTTATGTAGTCGTAGGGGAATACTCCTTTACGTAATACTAAGTCCAATTTATCTTCAGGTACAATCTTGCTGGTTTCTTTTAGGTCTTCTTTTCGTAGATTCTCAGACAATCTGCTCAAACTAGATGGCATAAATCTATAAGAGTCTACAAAGCGAAGTTTAATTTTACCTACGGTTTTTGAGAAACTGATGTACTTTTCCAATGTTGTAGCAAGAACATCAATTTTACCATCATCTCTTCCTAACTCTGGAATAATGAAGTGGGAGTCGTAGCCGCTAAGATTGTGTAACACGACAGGGATAAAGTGGGGCAGTTTGTAATTTATATTGCATGAATTACAAGCAGCTCCTCTGTATAAACCTGTCAGGTGATCGTGATCTCTTACTTTTGGATTTTCTTCACTGAAGCTCTTCTCGCATAGATAACATCTTGATGCCATATTGTATTCTTCTTGTTGATTCTCATTCAAAGGTTCCATAGGTACGACATTACCATACAAGCGTTGTACCTTTTCAGCAATGTCATACAACTGGTCTACGAAATACTTAGCGGCTTCTTCACCACGGTAAAGTATTGGAGTGGATGTTAAACCATAGTTTTGCAATTGGTTTTCAGACAAGGTTGATTTCACTATTAGACAAAAACTGTTGGGTTGATGCAACTGATATTTTGTTCTTCTAGTCACTTCACCGTCCGGCAGCTCCTGTGGTACTAACGTAGATTCAAAATCTGCATAGATGACTACTGGAATCCGATATTGGTGAACTGTTTTGTTAAATTGGATACACGCTCGAGATGGTGGTGGCAGACTAATCTTCACTTCATAATTTTCATTACAAAGTCTTTTGTGTTCTATCAACCACTCTAATCCTCCTTGTCTTATTTCTTTATATGTGAAACAAAAACATCTTTTACAGACTGTTAACCTACGCCTCTGTTTTGATAATTGATTTCGAATCAAGGATGCAAAGTCCTTTATCCACACATAATGTGAAATTTCACCTTTAGTGATCAGTAGCAAATCAGTGTGGTTTCTTTGCTCAACTTTTACTACCCGCAAAGGATAAACGTTGTTCGAATCATCCAGACCGAAAACATTCACTGAAACGCCAGGATTTTTCTTTTCAAATTTGTCTATGTCTTTCAATGTAACTGGGTAGGTGAGGCCTTGAAAGTTGTAGCGGTGTTCATTTTCGTAATATTCTCTACCAACTCTTTCAGGATGATCTTTAACATACTTGGTTAACATTGCATACTTAAAACATTCATTACCTTCATTTTGCACATTCCTACACGATTTAGTGTTTTGGATTTTCTTTGGTAAAGGGATAAAACTACTACCCCTTAAACCATATCCATGCTTGTGAATCCTTACATCCATACCTTCAATTGATGACAAAGTCCATCCAGATCCTCTTCCTTCATGTTCTTGAAGTTTTGTTATAAGTTCTTCCAAGCATTCTTCAATAATATCATCGATGTTGGAGGTGAAGGTAAGGGTTCGGTTTTTGGTAATGAACGCTCTCAATGCTGTTTCACCATCAGTATTGTTAAACATAGCCTCTAACACCATTCCAAATTTAATAAAATTTAATCTTTGTAGTTCTTCCCTCAAGGTTCCACCAACAAGTTCCTTAGCCTGGGTTATAAATGTTTCCAGTTCCAATTGAACATTATTAATTTTGAAATGTGTTACAACTCGTCCTGGCAAGGCCGTGGTGCGCAGTTGTTTCACATCTTCTAGTTCTTCTTCAGTGTCCTCTTCTTCAGTGTCTTCTTCTTCTTCAAAAGGTCTTCTAGCAGTAGATGGTCCAGCACCAGCAAATTGGATCACACTAGGTCTTCTTCTTTGCATTTGCTGTAGATAGCTGTCCCAGTAGTCCGTCTGCTTCTGGTGCTCTTCCAAAAACCGGTCAATTGAGTCTAAGTCTATTTCATCCATGGTAATATCTTCTTTTCTATCTTCGTCTTCATGTAATTCTCTGTGTATGGTGAAAAGATCTTCGTCTTGAAAGATTTCCCCACAAATGTCGCAAAGAGCCATTTCAAACAGTTTGGCTTTGAATGCACACTCTGTGAATGTCCACGCAATAATGAGCAGCGCACTCCACCGGGACCCTTTATATCCGAGGCAGATAGGTGGGGAAAGTGACGTCATATGGAAACAGGTTATCACTCATGTGCTAAATTTAGCCTTTACACAACCGTTTGTAATACATTTATCAGTAGGCTTGATAAATTGATGATATTTGGTCTAGATTCAATAATTTGTACAAGTTTTTTTAAAGACGTCTGTTTGAGCAAGTTTATGTAGGTCAAGGTCATTTGGAATTATTATTTTGAGCGGGGGATAGAGCACTAAGCAGCATCATTTACTACAAAGTGCTCTATCCCCCGCTCACATTCTTTTTTTTTAACTTTTTGTTTAAACTTTTTACAAGGGTGAAACATCACCATCAGAGTCGGAATCATCCTCATCACGGAATAGGCAGCGATGACAATACATAATTCTTCTGGCAACTAACATCCTATCCATTGGACGATGGGGAGTGTCTTGTTCTTGTTCTTCTTCTTCGATTTCCAATTGGAATTCCATTTCCGACTCAGATGACGACTCTAATGTTTCGTAGGCGTGCAAGTCCACTTCATTGTCCGTTGAACCAGCTTCGTCAGAGTCCGTTTCAATATCCATTATCTCTTCCTCCTCCTCTTCTTGATCAACCGCAGGTAGTTGGTCCTCTACTTCTATAATTTCTAGAGGTATTACCTCCAGAATAGAGACAATTCTGTTGCGATGGAACACGGTGTTGTCAAGTGGAGCCATGGTATGGAAGTGTTGTATCCATCCAATTTGCTTACCCTTTTTATACCCCCACCAACTATACAATTTATGTGGGTCAAGGTCACGTAAAGATACCCTTTGAGCGGGGGATAGACCACTAAGCAGCATGCTAGTCCATTGCCGCAAAGTGATCTATCCCCCGCTCTGTTCTACAAAAACCTCAATCAAGTCCAAGTCCAAGTCCTGTTTAACACATTTTATTCTAATTCCATATCCAATTTAAAAATTTCAATTTCACATGGTTTACATTCCTGATGTATCAAACACTCCAGCTCCCTAAACATATCGTCCAGTTCGTCCAAATTATGATGTCCTACTTTTAACACATGAAGGTGGTTCATGCTTTGCATTGTAGCATGACCATCAACAAACAAGTTTCTTTTCCACGCTAACATAAATTGGCAGTTTTCTTGAAAGATTTTTCTCACCAAACAATCATACACAGCCGTCAACATGTCTCTACAATCTTCATAGTGTACCATCACAGAATACCTGTCCAAGTTAGCACCAAGCAGCGATCCACTCATTGTTTCTAGCGTTCCACTGGAAGGTCCAAAGCAGAATGAAGTCGAGATGTATAGACCCCCTCTTTTATACCAGTTAACCGGTTGTCCTTGCTGTAAAGTGGGTCAAGGTCATCCAATGCTACCCTTTGAGCGGGGGATAGACCACTAAGCAGCATGCTAGTCCATTGCCGCAAAGTAGTCTATCCCCCGCTCTGTATTCTACACACACACACATGTCCATGTCCAAGTCTTTCATTACATACCCAATATATATTCAGTTCCTTCATCATCACTATCACTCATCACTGCTTCCACAAACTCCACAGGATTAAAGTTAAATTGTTTCAATTGTTCTTTTAAGTTTTCAATTTGTTGGTCCTTTACTTCTAAAACACTGTGAAGGTGTGATATGTAGTCCGCTGCCTCGTTGATGCTTGCTACTCTCGGATCGCCTAACTTCAAGCTGGGAACTACACCCTGCAGCCTGAAGTACGCCATACGCCTTTCTTGCTCCTGCCGTTGACCAGGACTGAGCAAGCCTTGTCCGTCTTGGCTTACCTCCAGCAAGGTCCGTAGCATCGGAGCTTTGCAGGCGTTTGCCCGAGCAACAGTTATGCTGTGGAATGGTCGAGCAGGTCCACGAGTAGCAGGCAGAACGTTGGCAGCACGCCTTCTTGAAGAAGAAGAGGAAGCCTGAGAAGTTTTGGAGTTGAAAGCCATGTTACAGTGCTGTATTCAGCTAAGCGGTACAAAGCAGAATAACCAAACTGCACGTTAATACCCGTATATATACACTTATCAGTGGTGGGGGTACTAGCTAGCCTTGGTAAAGTGGGTCAAGGCCATCCAAAAACATTACCAGAACGGGGGATAGATCACTAAGTGGCATGTTAGTCCATTGCCACAGAGTGATCTATCCCCCGCTCTGTATTCCGCATTCACACACACATTCATACAAACACGCAAGTCCCAGTCCGAGTCTTTACCCACACCTATCCACTCTCATCCTCACTATCATCACTATCATCTAACAATCTGTCACACTTCATAATTAGTTTTTCCCATTCTTTCCGGATCAAAAGTATTTCACTGTGTGCACTCTCCAACAACCTCTTCTTTTCCTCTAACAACCTGTCCTTTTCCTCTATCAATACGTTACAACCTTTAATATATCTTACAGCAGCTCTAACAGTGTCTTCCTGTGAAGATGCACCAACCACTACACCTGGCACTACCTGCTGGAGTTCTTCATACAAGCTAGACTCTCTTCTGGAGGCTCCACTGCTGCACAACTCCGTCTTGCTCGGAGTGAATCCGAAGAACCGAACGCGACTCTTTGACAGGCGGCCCCGCCGGATCGGTCCAGAGCTTGAGCCAGAGTTGGATGCGGTCGGGCCAGAGGTAGAGGCTGGAATGTTCATGGCTGACATGGTAGTATTCAGCTAAACAGTGTAAAGCAGAATGAGAAGACGGTTGATCACCACTCCTATATATACCCATTTTTAGTGGTGGGGGTAACCCGGGGGGGGGGGTAAGTTTAAGGACTTCCACTAACTTTCCCTTAGTCCTCGCGGTCATCGGTTTTACATACCTTTAGCACACCCATCATTTTGGTTTCTTCGATAACATTACACACCTCAAAAACCCAAGCAAACAGCTCATCTATGTTGTTATAATTAATTTTTGTCCAGTGTTGATACTTGTGGGTTTGTTTGTTTATAATACATAGATAAAATGTAGACCCATCTCGTCTTATACAACACTCAACTTCCATTCTATGCCGGTTTAGCACTTCCCAAGCATTGTGTTCATTTATCAAGAAGTCACCACCTTTGTAATTGTACTGTGACATGTTTACCACAGAGCATAGGAACGGACTGAAGCAAATGAACGGCTCATACAAGCTTATTAAAAGCGTTAGAGTGGGGGGTATCACGTGATACACGACATAAGTTGTAAGGTTAGCAGTTTACTTTAAACAGTAATTTATGTGGGTCAAGGTCATTCAAACTTTAAAAATTTTTTACCTCCAAACACTTGTAGCAAGCTACAAGCGTTTGGAGGTAAGTTTTTTATTTGTTAAAGATTTTTGTAACTTAGTCTTCACCCTCAAGGACACGGTTTGAGATTGTCCCAGTGATTTTACATCACCGCCAGGTTAAAGTATTATACAAGTCAAGTATTTTTTTTTTATTAGTTGACTTGTATAATACCCCTCTCCCTTACTTTAAGAGGGTTAAGACTAAATTTAGAAAAATTAATTTGGAAGAGGAAATTTAATTAATGTCCAACACTTTTAAACACAATTTTGATTTTTTGGTGAGCCCATGTCCTAGTCCATTTCCCAAACAGATAGGCATCCTTTTCTTCGAATTAAATAAGCCCCGGGGACAAAAAATTCTCTTTGTACCATCGCAGGCGGTACTTTCATTCTATGAAGGCGGCCATCACCTTTTAGAATGATTTGCACATTTATGTTAAATGCTCCATAAGCTTGAACAATGAAATAATATTTTTTGTCCCTCTTGAGCCTATTAATTTTCAGCTTCTGCGGACTGTTGGGGTGTTTGAACTTGGACTTTTCAGGCATAATATTAAGGCTATAGGGCTTTGGTGTCGGAATTTTGATTTTCTTATTCAAGTGTCGTTGGCAACGATCTTTTTCTGGAAGAGCAAAACTCGGACAACAAAGAACCACAGCCTCTCTGCTAAACCAAACATAATCGCATTTATCACGCTTGCCAGCAGGGCATTTAACACGATTACGTTTCTTTTGTGTTGGACTCTTAGTGTTTTGGAGCGGCGCTTGATCTAACTTAGGCTGGCTGGAAAGGATGGAGGGTGATGGTTTAGCACGGTCAAGGGGTAATTTGCAAAGAATTTTGGGTCGGGTAGGAGAATGGGTTAGATCAATAGTGGTTTTAGGTGAGGTAGAATTGTCTGGGGAGAAGATCGATTTACGGGATGGTTTGACTGTAGATGGAATGTTGGCTTTGGGTGAGGTTGACTTGTCTGGGGAAAAGATCGATTTGCAGGATGGTTTGACCGGTGTGGATGGCATGGGGGATACGGGTAGTGGACATTGGGTCTTTGTATAGGAAAGGATTTTCTGTGTACGGGAGTAGGGAATGATTTTGGACCTCGACTTCTTCTCCTCAAAGACCGCTGACTCCGAATCAGAATCTGACAACAATGAGATCGGCGGTGATGCTATGAGCACTCGGCTGCTTGCAGGGTGAGCGCCAGCCCCTCTTGAAGTCGACGGAGCGTCACCAGCACCACTGACACTTGGACTTGTTGGTTCCGTTGGTGGCAGCGGAGATAGGCTGGGCATCGAAGGAGCCGACGGCATCTCCAAACAGCTGAGGATTGTGCTCATCAAACACGTTTGGAGAATCGGAGCAGCGGAGGTTGAAGTTGGAGTAGATGTGTTGGTCGGAGTAGACGTGTTGGTTGAATTCGATTTGATGTATGGGAGAACTGGTGGATAGTTCTTGAAGCGCATGTTGAGGTAGAAAGAGCGTTAAATGCAAATAACGGAGAAGAACTTCCAACGAAGGCTGGAGCAGGAATGAGAAGTGCGTGCAACCGGGCCCCCTTATATCCCCACCGGGGCTGCCACGCCCAGGATATCAGGGGGGGGGGGCTCGCACTTTTTGTCGGGGGGGGGGGGCTCGCACTTTTTGCCGGGGGGGGGGGGCTCGCACTTTTTGCCGGGGGGGGGGGGCTCACACTTTTTCAAAAAAGAAGCCCCACTTGGGGCATTTATGTTGCCATCGCTGAAGCCTCCCAAGAGACCCAACTATAAACAATTCCAAACTTGTGTGTTACTAATACCTAACTGTTAACTTTTAAAAGACCTCTATATATATAAACTGTGTTAATAAGACCTGACTGTTAAAGATTTTGAAAACTTTTATATTTAGGTCAAGGTCACGAAAAAACTTTAAAAAATTAAGCCCCACACCCCCCTATGGGGGTGTGGGGCACTTGGGTTGTCATCGCTGTAGCCTCCGAAGAGACCCAACTATGACAACAAGGCAACATCCAATGTCGTGTACCCTTCGCCACGCGAGACTTGTAAACATTTACTGCATTTCGAACTAATAACTTTTCCAATAGCTAACAAAATGTCATTTACATACTTTTCAAGGAAACTGAGGACGCCCTAGTGGCTTATGTCCTCGGTCCGAGTGCAGAGGCCATCGGCTCATTACCCCCGTATAAGCGTACAAACGGACCACCTCCTATTTCTCAGCCGCATTGAAGCATGCATGAGAGGAGCCTAACAATTATAAAAAGTGGCTTTACACGGGGGCCTACTCCCGTAACCATATCTTTAATATTTTTAATTTAGCAATGCAGTAAATTTTTACAAGTCCTATGTGGGTCAAGGCCACACGGACATTAAAAAATTTCGGCCCCCGTACATCCATGGCGAACCACGAATGTTCGGGGGCCTTGGGGACAAAAAAACACAAATAGCTAACAAAGTTTCATTTACATAATTTTGAATTTCCAGAAGGGAAACTAACTGAGGACACCCTAGTGGCTTACGTCCTCGGTCCGAGTGCAGAGGCCATCGGCTTATTACCCCCATATAGGCGTACAAACGGACCAACTCCTATTTCTCAGCCGCATTAAAGCATGCATGAGAGGAGCCTAACAATTATACAAAAGTAACTTTACACGGGGGCCTACTCCCGTTCCCTGTATTTACAATTTACTTTGAGCATTGCAAAAGCTCAAGGGGGAAATGCTACAACAAGCGTATACACTTTAGAAAAATATAACACACTTACAACACACAATTGAGCTCAACGTAGTCAATGCTGGAACAAGCACATACATGTTAAACACATATAACGAACAAGACACAAAGGATAAAAGACACACAGGAGACATAAGGTACAAGTAAAACACTCTCATATAAAACAATTCGCAATACCCAAACGCAAGCGCAATATCTTACAACTAATACAAGTCTTAAAGTTAGAGCAGACTTCGCTAAACACTGAAGGCGCCATTCAATGTTTAGTGATGCCTATGGCGGTCCGTCCCGGTCGTTCACGTTCAACGCGCGGGAGCGGACTGCGAGCCGGCTCTGGCTGGGCCCCCTTATATCCCCACCGGGGCTGCCACGCCCAGGATATCAGGGGTGGGGGAGGGGGTGGGGGTGGGGGTGGGGGGGGGGTTCGCATTTTTTGTCGGGGGGGGGGGTTCGCATTTTTTGTCGGGGGGGGGGTTCGCATTTTTTGTCGGGGGGGGGGGGTTCGCATTTTTTGTCGGGGGGGGGGTTCGCACTTTTTGTCCGGGGGGGGGGGGGGTCAGGTAAGTTAAGTGGGTCAAGGTCACCCACAACACTTGTACTCTAAGTGTTGGCTATACCCCCACCACAACTGGGTCCCTAGGCTGCACAACACCGCTTCGCCAGTATGTCTCCGGCTTCCATGCGGTGCGTCTCGCTGTTCTCTAGCTCTCTATATGTAAGTAATTTTACAAGTTCTGAATGTAGGTCACTACACTTTAACTCTGGGACGATATCGACTTGTAGTGTTTCAGTGTTTTGACTCAAGGTCATCACACTTTAACTCTAGCACATCGGTTATCGTACCAGAGGTGCTCAATAACCTAACTTGTAATGTTTATGGGTGGCGTTTGCACGCCACGTGGTATCGCCATGAGTGTCCAGTCCAGGTTTTAAGTTAAATTAATTTTACTGTAATCTTTTCCATTTCCGCTTCGTTTTGCCAAAGTATAAGGTGTCGCTTAATAAAGTGGTATTTCTCTAAAGTTATAGGAGATTGCAAGGATACAATTAGTTTATTTAGGAGACTCTTCATCTTGGAGTTTAACACAATTTCCACTTTGACTTTGCTTCCTCGGCTCTCACAGCCTAAGCTGTACAGAAATGTTTCTTCTAGTGCCAACTCGGGCCAAGAGAACAGTGTGTTGACTGTAGGACAGCTCATGGTGAAGTGATGCGATACTCCAGCGTACCACCTCACCTTCCCCCGCCACTGTGACCTTCCCCCACTCCTGCTGTTTCCCCCACCTCTTTTCCCTTGACTCATGCGCTACAAGCGGTCTCTCAGTATTGTGCGGACTTTTGTGAGGTGAAGCCATGTCGCAGGACACTTTAGGTAAGAAACTTAGCCGTGTTAAGACTTTATTAGTTGCTCACTGTCCACCACCCAAAGTTAAGAGAGTTTCAACTTTAGCTAAGTGGCGCAAACTGTTGCGCGGACACCCTAAGTTTTATACAAAACAGACTAATGTCAGTTTTACTGATGAGGATTTGTTTAAAATATTGGATGAAATGACTTTTCCTTGCAAAATTCAGTTAGTTACTCCCATTCCTGACAGTTTAGAGTCTTAGTCTATCAAAGCCGATATACCTAGCATACACAGAGCCTGACAGTCAGTCACTCGATGGCTGTCGTGGGGTGCGCATCGGTGTCGGCGCTCCGTTGTTAAGTGTTCAAGGTCACAGTAACATAAAATTGCGGGCGTTGTACTGGTTCAAGGTCACCTGAGGAATAACCGATTGCCCATTTAGGCAGAGTCATGTCAGAAACTCGAGTTTAACTTGGCACTTTTGCCGTTTCTCGTCGAAAATTCGCTCCAAGTGGTCAAGGTCACGGGGACTCTGACTGAAACTCGGAACGTAGTGCGAGAAACGGCAAAAGTGCTAAAAAATTTTAAGTTTCTGCGTGACCTTGACCTTAGTGGCGTCGGTGACGTCGTTTTGATGACGTAAGGGGTGATGACGTCATCAGCACGTCATTTCTGTGACGTCATGGGTGTGACGTCATCGAAATGACGTCATTAGTGATGACGTCATCGATTGCGTCATCGATGACGTCATCGATGACGTCATCGGTGAGGTCATTGACCTCGATGACGTCATCCCTCAGGTGACCTTGAACTGGGCCAGCGGCCGCAATTTTACACTACTATTCCAAATTAGACAAATGCAGCTGATCAGCGGATTATGAACCAACACCTTATTATCTCCATCCCTCTTTCTTCTTTCTCCATTAATACACTTAACAACTTATTTCCCATAAGAATACCGTGGGATCTAGCATGGAGATTTGCTGCCATGCGGTTTTTATCAAATATTAGCTACTCCCCACTAAGTGAAGGTTCATTAAAAATTTTATTAATTTTAAGATATGTTAATAAATAAGAAATATATAACTTTCTAAGTGTTTTCCCATAAAAATAACATGGAGGACTTTATTTGAATTTTATTTTTCAATAACCAGTTAAGCTTTTTTAATAATACTAAATTGTTTGTTTAAAAATGTTGTTAATGGTTTAAGTTAAAATTGTCAAATATTAATACTTACGACAAAGCAACATTTTTTGACCCTTTTGGAACCCCATAAAACCCCTTTCCCATGGTCCGATCATTCTTCGAACTTAACCTTATGATTGCTGCCCTACACCTCTGTACCAACTTTCATCAAAATCTGAGGTTTCCTTCAAAAGTCAAAGCGTTAATGAAAACAAATATATGTGTGTTTGTATACACCGAGTAAATGTTTTTTCCGTAACAGAAATACTCGTAATTAAAAGTCAATCATTGAAACATGGTTTAGGGGGAAAATCAACATGTTTGAAGGAAAAATTCTCATTTAATCACTTATTTTCTGTGCAATATTTGCTATCTTGGTATTGTTGTTTAGATGATCTATACTTATTTCCAGTCTAAGGTTTTATTTTTATTAGAACATCTCCTACAATTTTCAACCGATTTTCAAAATTATTTGTGTGTTGATGGATAGGGCTCAGTTCATAGTTGTTTCCCCAGAAAATTTATGGGAATCGGACTTCAAATAAAAGAAATATGGTATCGTATCCTTCATTGAAATTCGAAATTTTCCTCTCACTGGGATTTGGTTGTGCATTCAAAATATATGTTAACGTACAGCTGTAAGTAAGTGTAGTTTTGTGGGTGATTACCAGGCACCATGGGTGATTACTGATAATCACAATATTGGATTTATCGGGTGTAATTGATTTTGAACCAAACGTAACTTTTAGCGTTAACATGTGATAGTCTAATTTAAATTGTTCGATTTCAAGCAACAAGTTTCGAGCAATAAGTTCGATTTTACTGTACACCTTTTTAGTATTATATTACAATTTTGTAAAATTTACGATTTTTGAGATATTTAACTTTTAAAATCTTAAATGGCCGCCATTTTCAAAGTGGAAGTGGTATAGTTTTTTTATTATTTTCAATTGAAAAGTAACTGATTAACGGAAATCTGCATGCGAAATTTCATTACAATTTTTTTTTTAACGGAGATAATGAATAATTATAGAATTTGTAATTAGGCTCTACCGACAGACAGGCAGGAAACCATAAACGAGACAGGACTATAAATTACTTGATGAATATTGTTTGTTTACCTTTATTTAATAACGTGGTGTAGTTTTGGTCGATAATTTTGGGACACCCTGTATAGTAGTCATACTTGGGGTTTTATTAAAAGAAATGGTGTTGCTATATCAACCACTTGTATGACCAGTAAAATAGCGCAATTATCTGAACTGTACTGCCACCTGTGCAACACCACAATTACATATATTAAAATCTCCGCACGATACCTGATCCAAGAACCGCCCGAAAATAAAAAGATTAAAATATACCAAGACTCAAAAGATTTATCATATTAAATATGCAAGTTTTCAAAACATAAGCAACGTGTATAAAAAAATTATCAGGAGAAAAATATACACGCTGTCACAAGACATAAAATTGCCTATATTCAACAAATGCATATTTTAAAATAAAATATGTATATTAGCATAATTTATAGACTTAGATATTGCATAGGCTACATCAATTATGTCTCATAAAATACAGAAATACCAATGAAAATAATAACTAGATCGCTATTGGTCGAAATTCGACCAAAAAGTCCATTGATCTGGATCAAATGCATTTTAAAATTGTTTAAATGAACTAACTTATCTGTTCTTACTGTTTTTGCTAGCATTTGCTATTACAACAGCTATAGAGTGTATAGTGGTTCAATTGTTTACCCTTCTTCCATAATATTAACATTGAAACTTTAAAAGACTGGGGGGCCGATGTGATTTATTGGGATTCTGCTAATCTACAGAACAGTACGTTTCTAACGGTATGCGCGGATTTCTCTTGCGATGTACACAATCTGAGAAAGAATAGAAACAGAATCATGCTTGTCCAACCAAAATCATATTAGTGTGAAATTTGTATGGAATGAGTAGAAATAGCCCCTGGCGTCGCTGGGGCCTCTAGTCTGGAAGCTCAAGCCTCGAGGTCACACCCGAACCAATTATTGGGCGTTTCGTTCGTCCATCCTATTTCGCAAGAATGCTGGTACGGTTTAAAATGTCGAATAGAGGCCGAAAGAGAAATTGGATTGGCTACAATAGTCTATACTATGTCTATTGTAGCTATTAGAGAACACAGCTCCCTAACCGTGTCTAGTGAAGTCGAGTCATACTGATCACTTCAACCTGTTTAATTGGAAGGAAGAATGTCGATACCTAATTACATTGTCGATACCTCACTATATAAACAATTACAAAAAAAAAATGATAATAAAATAACTTTTAATTTATAATGTTGATTTTTTCAATAGGGATACTAGTACAGTATCATTGACTATTGAACGCTACTTCTAAAGTCAATGCTATAGTATTCATCAGGTAATGTGAAAAATAGGTCTACATAAGTTATTTAGTGTTTATGATAGGATACGTATTGCTTCGTCCATTTATAGGATTCTATAAATGAACGTTTCTAGGCTATTTAAGTCCAGATTATTTTCGTCTACAAGTGATGCTCTTGGGAAGCCCCTGATTTGATATAATCCACGAGTGATGCATTTGGCCACTTGGAGGTTTTCCTGGGGCTCGCACTAAATACTCAAGTCTAACTGTATAGTTTTAAAACGCACCACATGTGATTATGTTAAAAATAATCAGCACCAGATTAAAATATTATTTACACTGTTGACACTGTTTTGGCAACGTGCCGATAAAAGATATAACGGGCCATAGCGAGAGAGGCAGAGATAGAGAGGGCGTTACTCACGTGAGTGCGGAGTGTAGGTCAAGTTCCGGGTGCAGACTGCAGCGCTCGCGCGACAAGCTCCGTTATCACTAAGGTGGGGGAGGGTCGAGGGGGGGGAGTGATAACGCTGCACCGCACCCGCCCCGCGCCGCCCCTCCCGCCACCAAGGATGCGTCCTTCGGCGGCACAATGACTTCCACCTGGCTATTTTTCAATTGACAATACATTATATTACAATTTGAATATTTCATAGGGTAATTTTTTTGTAATCCTGTAAAATCTAATTAATAAGTCGACCCTCGCTAACTTAAAATTCATTTTTTCGGGTTACGAACAGTTCTACTCAGAAGTTTTAGTGAATTTCCTATAGGGAATATACTACACTTACGGTAGTCACGGTAAGACCTAAGCCAGGGACCATGTTTTTTTTTTTTTTTTTTTTTTCATTTTGAGGTCCCCAGAGGCCAAAAACACCATTCGTTCAAATTCATATATATGTATACATATCTATATATCTATGTGTCCGTTAATGCGATAACTCTTGAGGGAAACCTCCGATTTCGATCAAATTTGGTACAGGTTGTTGAAAACCCAGCATCATCGGACCATGGAACGGGGTTTTATGGGGTTCCAAAAGGGTCAAAAATGGGTTTTTGGCATTTTTGCCCTTAATAAGTAATATTTGTCCTTTTTCACTTAAACCATTAAAAAATTTTTTTTAATTAATTTGGTATTTTGAATCATTAAAATAGCTAAACTGGTTATATGGAGAGAATTCAAATCAAGTTTCCCATGTTATGGTTATGGGCAAATCTTTAAAAAGATATATACAGTATCGCTTATTTATCAACATATCTTATTAAAACTTGAACCTTCACTAGGTGAGGAGTAACTGATCAAAAAATAAATTATTAAGAATTGCTGTAAATAGCCCATGGTATGTTCGAAATCATCATTTACACCGCGAATTAGGATTGTTCGAAATTAAAGATTTTGTGAAAAATTGCACAGTGAAGTTTCTGTTAAACTTAAACGTTGTTCCTGGTGCGGTCGCATTTAACATCGGGGAACCCACGTTACGTCGACGTCTGAAAGCCAGACTTCCTCAGGATATGATGGATTTCCTGGACCACTGACGACTCCTGCCTCCTTCATCGAACCAAAGGCTGTTAATTTAAATTAACTCTCGAGCGTTCATTAATTTTGTAGTGACAGGGTGTCTCTGATAGAGCGAACCCACTATTGTTAGTTGTCTTTTGTTATTGGTTGTTATCTTGTTATTAGTTCTGTGTATAATGTAATTTTTGTAAATTGATCCAGAAATAAAACATTGTAAAAAAAAAACCCCGCATGGCAACAAACGTACATGCTAAATCCCATGTTACTTTAATGGAAAAAGTGTATAATGGGACGAAAGGTATACAAACATAAAGGAACATTAATGTTAACCAGTCTTTTTGAAACAGCTGTTATCTGTGAACAGGCATGGTTGGTTGTTGGTGGAAATTTAATACTGTAGCTTTATTATCATGACACTATAACAAAAGTGAATTAAAACCAACGAGCAATTCTCGGTTAACCTGGTATTGCACTTTTATTACTGTTAATAAAAAATTAAAAATTTATATCAATATATAAATATTATTATATAAATTATTAAATAAAAATAATTAACTGAGATATATATTGTCATTTAATAATATTCCCTTTTAAAGATTATTAATTATATACAACAAATTTCTTTGAGATGAAACAAAAATATCTTTGGAAATTCACTGAGTAGGCCTACGCAGTTCTGCTGCGACGGGGGTATTTTTTAGTAGATTCGCCTTAAAGAGATGACGCCCAGCAATACAGTGACAGCAGACAGCAGTTACAGACCACATGGTATTGACTCGTTGCAATCACAGTTGCAAACTGTATAATTTTATTGGGGTTTCGACTTGGAGCTAACTGTATAATTTTATTGGGGTTTCAACTTGGAGACGTCAATGGATAAAACTTAGAGATATAGAGGTAAATTTGGACTTTTGGATTCAAACTTCAAATTGAATCCAATTAATGTAGTCTACTTAGTTTCGATTTTTAGAGGTAATTGTTTTATCTTTTCAGTTATAGAGGTAAATATTACCGTAAAATAATTTCGGGTTATGTATGGTTTTTTACTCGACCTAGACAGGTAATATAAAGGGGTTGAACATTATTCGAGTTACTGATGTTCGAGTTAGTGACTTACATTTTGATGTTGTAAAACGGTTTAAGTCATGTAAAATAAAAAATATTGCTATCGTTTTTAAGATCAATTACATAACGTACATCATGATTTTAAAGGTAGGTCATATTATTTTCTGTATAGTTTTATGCACAATTAGTAAAACTCTATGCAAGTCCCCCTAGTGTTCAACACAATGTTGCATGGTAATGTGAGGCAGTCAGCCGACAACCAACCAATTGACTGTCGTGTCACATCGCTGTGACGTAACACAACTCTTCCACCCACCGCCCCCCTCGCACCGCACATCCATGTATTACGTCACACAATTTTATAATCATTATTTAACTTCAAAACATTTAAAAGTCGTTGAAAAGGCTTACAATTCGACCTATCCCAATGAAATAAACTTGGACAATCTCAAATACAATATACCAAATATTTTTAAATTTTGAATAATTTTTTATAACGGTACACTTACATTTCAAATATATTTATTTGTTCATTCATTTTTAGTATTTTTTTCCAGTCGATAGGATTTTATACTTCTGCGTGACGGAAGCAACATGGTAGATGAACTTCGGCAATTGACACCCCTTAAGACTCATGAGGTCATGTAATCAGCATGCATTAACCACTTTAAAGTCACGTGTGACCACGGCTAGATGTGACAGATCAACACGTGACGTGCCATGTGACGACAATGATGACGTCATCGAGGGGCATCGCTGTAAACGGGGCATTTATGAAATAGCACACAGAATATTAAGACGGTATTGATACACTCTTACTAGTGGAATTTATTTGTTCTAAGTTCTGAACTTAAATGAAAACCTATAAAATAACTCTTGTGAATAAAAAATTTATTCTTAAATATTTTTTATTTAAATTTTTAAAGGTACAAAATAGTAGTTTTCATCACTAGGAGCAAAAGTGGGTCTTTTTGGTGCGCAATCGTGATTTTAAAACGAGGTTCAGCCGAGTTTTTAAAAACGATTAAGCATTAAAAGGACACTTTTGCTCCGAGTGATGAACAATGTTTTTGATCATAATGCGAAATAAGATTTTTAATCGTTAGAAATATTAACTATAAAGTTGTTTTTTCGAGGTTATATTTACAGAGAAAGTAATAATTACATTTACTTGTAAATGTAAAGTGTTTACATTTCTCCATTTCTGTTATTTACAAACAATGCTCTTTATAACGTTTGAATTTTAAAATTCTGCATCTCAAAATTAATAAATCATATACTCAATACTCTAAACGAATAAGGCATATTTGTATGTATATATGTATGCACACGGATCTAAAAAAAAACGTCTCGACAGACTTTTTTCAAATGCTCGGCCTCCAGGTAGCCCTACTGAATAATAATATGCCTAGCAAACAGCTGACTTGTCAGGCCTAGGACAAAATGAAACGTTTTTGAACTATTGATAGAACAAAAATCATGCTGTGCAGAATGATAACAAATTAATTATATATCTTATAAAATATGTGTCTCTAGAAATTACATTGAAAATTATATTTTTTTTATTGGCCTCAAAATTGACTTCTTTATATTTTGTGTTTTAGGGTTAGGCTACTACAGAGTACTTTGGAAAACTTTCAATGATAACTTTTTTTCTTAAAATTGTTATGTTTCAATTGCAAACGATTCTACAATTTTTGTGGATGGAGATTTTTTACTTTGCTTATGGTAAAAACTTCTTGGTAAATATTTTTAGTTTCGGTAAAAAGTAGTGTTCTATAAATAAAATATTTATAAATTGTATTTCAAAAGTAAAAAAGTTATTTACCGCTGTAGTTTTTGAAGAGTGCTATTTGGAGATTTTTTAGATATAACATGCAAAAATTTTATATTTAAACTTTTTAGAGTAGGCCTACTTTTTACGTAAACATTTATTCTTGTACATTTCGCTCCCATGATATTAAATTATAAAAACTTAAAAAATAGGCTATATAACAAATTTATTGCTAAACATGGGTAGAATCTATTTGTTGAAACCTTAACTTAATATGAAATAAAAAACTTATTGTGATTATATGAAATTGATTTTCATAATTGCTCTCACAAAGGTTTTGCATATTTACATTGTTAAATTTAGAAAAATTCTTACTTTTGATAGATAATGTTGGCGGCAAAGTGTTTTTGAGGAGGTCAATATAGCAGTAGGCTAGAGATTGACTCAAGTGCTGATGAGTCCAAGGCCACTTGACAGTTCATCTACTGATGCAGCCAAACACACAGTGCACAATCCATCCTATTATTTAATATAGGTCTAGTATTAACAATTTTTTTAGAGTAATTAAAGTGCATAGCCTAAGCTGTTATGCAATAGTTATTTGTGCTTCTATAGACTAAAGTGTACACTTTTTTCTCCCTGAAGGGAAACTGTTGTCACCCAAAGGCGAAGCCCTTGATGCACATAACATTTTTCCTCCACATACACGAAACACATTTAGGCCTATAACAATAGGCCTAACGTACATAATTTAACTTTACCTTCATATGATCCCTTGCTCCGTCAAGCTGGATCAGTCACATTAACATAAAAACCACACAAGGTCTATACATCATTTTTAAAGAACACAAAACATAATTTAAGCCTAGATAAAATCCCTACATTTAGGTTTTGGACTTCTTAGGTTAATAGCCTAACCAAGCGAAATGTAAACAAACGCGTACCGGTACCGGTACATTGACGACAGAATAGCTTGTGCTACAGCTGCTATTAGTAAACAAAGACTAACGACAAGTGACAGCTGACTGTCACTCATGTTCTTTTTATTATCCCTTTTAATGTTATTCTTGTGTAACTAACTTTAGCCCCGTGGTACAAAAAAGTTGAGTTTTCCCTAGGTAGAAAGATTAAGTATTCAAGTCACATGGGGTAAATACTAGTACTTTATATTCCAAGGATTAAATACAGCTTTAGATAGTAGGTGGAGGAAAAATTAATAATCTGTTTACAAGCCCTAAAGGTAAACATTGAAAATAAGACAAAACTGCAGAAGACAGCTAATCGATCAGCTGAGTAAAACAGTCACCATCTCGTATCCCTCTTATCTCTCTTTCTCTCTCTCTCTCTTTCTCCCTTATTAAGTATACACTTATTTTCCATTAGAATGGCTCGGGATTATACCTCATTTAAGTCAGATTACATTATTTTCATTTAAAACATTGTTGAAACGGGTTATTGTACAGACACTCTTCTGTAGTGATGATTAAACGTATAAAATTAGTGTGTTGATAAAAAACCGTATAAACATGTAGAATTGTGTATAATATTTATTAAAAAATAATAAATTAAATATGAAGTCCTCCTTATTGTGAGAAAAACAAGCAGGTGGCAGTTTGCCCTGCATGGCGTTACAGCTTTACGGCATTCATTTATAATTTTAACTGAATTTTAGTCTTCCATAAGAATTGTATTGGCACGAACCTTTGAAGGGCTATAGGACGGGCCGTGGACGGCGCGACGTCAAAGAGAAAGAAAAATAACTTGATCAGTAAGAATGGTAATAATACAAAGTTTGACCTCACGCAGTCTACGGATCACTGCAAAAAGTCCGTGTAAACGGGACCTAAGTTTGAACGAGAATTTAAAGGAACTTATGAACATCGGCCCATTACTCCCTTTATTTTGTCATTTAAATCTTAAAGATCGGTTCACTGTAGATTTTTACCCGTGTATATATACAAAGAAATTAATATATACAAAATTAAATATTTCCATAAGATTTACATTAGATTTTTTACTATGAGTTAGGGCCTTGTATGCGGATATTGGTTTAGCGTAGCAAAAAAGTTTCATCTACATTTGAGCTATTCACGACTCTCGATGGCCTCTGCACACACAACTCATTCTCGGTTATTCTCACTGTGACTAGAACCGTGGTTAACTAGAAAATAATTCCACATATCTTGGGTTAGGGTTAGACTGATGGTCTAAAGACAGTGAAATATTTGATACACAGAGCAAGAGGAAGTAGGCCGGAGAGTCCTGGATACCCAGTAACGGCACCTGACATACGTAGCTGCAAGTCATGGTCCCATCAACCACCGCTACATGATGGCCACAGCATGACTGGTCTGCGAAGTGTTGGTCCATTGTCAGGACCGGCTCTAGGTTTTCTGGCGCCCTGGGCAAAAGTGTCAATAAGCGTTATTCCAATTTGTTTCAGGTTTTATCAAGAAAAATAAAATTATATACCTACAGGCCGTATGTCTTAAATTATTGTTTACTTCCAGAGAAAACACTTGCAATTTATATTTACAAATTTATGCCAATAAAGTTTGGAAAATAATTCAGTTTATTTACACTTTACAAAAGATCACCAATTGCAAAAACTCACTCGATCAACGATCACCCCTCTTTAACGCCATTGAGGCGCTGAAGTTCGCCGATAGGGGGAGCTTTCAGAAATGATAGAGAGCGCTTGTTTACCAAGATCGACTACGAAAATCGGTGGGAGTTTTCAG
Source organism: Neoaliturus tenellus (assembly GCA_030545055.2). Lineage (NCBI taxonomy): Eukaryota > Metazoa > Arthropoda > Insecta > Hemiptera > Cicadellidae > Neoaliturus > Neoaliturus tenellus. The sequence continues at coordinate 258,679,388 of CM061531.1, forward strand.
AACTGATAGAGAGCGCTTGTCTACCAAGATCGACTACGAAAATCGGTAGGAGCTTTCAGAACTGATAGAGGGCGCTTGTCTACCAAGATCTAGGGATCTGATCGGTAGGAGCTTTCAGAAGTGATAGATTGCGCTCGTCTAACAAGATCGAGGGCACCGATCGAATGCATTCTTTACTACCGGACCGGGGACACTCTTGACCATCGTCAATAGTCGTTCTTTGCGACTGAACACGGGCGACCTTGAAAATACCAATCAAGAGTGGCAGTTTGCACTATTTGGGGGCGCTCGTTTCCCTCGTTGTCTCTGCAGATCGGGGCACACGACTACTTTACAATGGCGCCCCTCGAGCCTCGGCAACGTATGCGGTCACCTAGTTCACCTGAAATGTAGGTAACACACTATGATAGAGCTGGCCCTGTCCACTGTGTTGCCAGACTGCACTCTGTATCAGACACGGTGAGTCGCATGTGTGAAAGGAAAGACACGTGGTCTCAACTCCCAATCGAAATCTAGAAAAAGTCACAATGCAATCCGCTTGATGTATTGTGGTGCCCGGGATTAAAATAGGTAGGCTATAAAAGAGAATGTAGAGCGAAGATTAAATTTTAAATACCATCAAATCGAAGAATATGATGAAAGTTAACAAAAGATATAAAGGCGAGGCATCTCAATTTACTCCGTTGCAGATAAAGGTGTAGGTGGATTATTATTTTGACATTTTTGATTATCTGTTACCCATTTTAAAGCACTGCTGTAGTGTAGCCGTTGCTCGAAATCGAGCAGATAACTTTGGATATTCAAAGAAAATTAAAATTCGAAATATACTTGTTACACGTACTTTAAAATTATACAATTATATTTTTTATACATGTATATCGGATGTTCCAGACCACCCGTACACCCCTTTTAAAATTAGTATTTCCACAAAAACTAATTGTGTCATTAAAGGTACAACGGTTACGCCCTATCGATTAACAATACTTTCAAAATGGTATACCAGAAGTAACATTTCCAGACCGGAAGTCACTAATTCCAAATACAATCCCCCCCATTTTTATGACATTTTAGCGAATTTCCCTATAGGGAATACGCTATTTCGGTAGTAGCCATGGTAAGACCTAAGCCCAGGACCACTTTACTTTTTCATTTTAAGGTCCCCAGAAGCCAAAAACACCATTCGTTCATTTTCATATATATGTGTTTATATATATCTATCTATATATCTATATATCTATGTGTCCGTGGTACTGATAACTTTTGAAGGAGACCTCCGATTTTGATGAAATTTGGCATGGAGGTGTAAGACCAGGTCTATTTTCATGAGTTCGCGAACCAGCATTGTCGGGTTATGGGAACGGGGTTTTATGGGGTTTCAAAGGGGTCCAAAATTGATTTTTTGCATTTTCGGATCTTAATTTTTAAAAGTCATCAATTTTAACTGAAACCATTCAAAAGAGCTTAAAAAAGCAAACAATTTGGTATTTTGAATTTTTATCATAGCATAACTGGTAACGGGGCAAATCCAAAAATGTGTTTTCCATGTTATTCTTATGGGAAATCAAGAAAATCCTATATCTTGCTTATTTATTGACATAACTTAATCAAATTTGGTATGTACATTATCTATATAAGGTTTAACTTATACTTGCTTACAAAACCCATATGGCGGCAAACCTACATACTGTACTCACCCCCATGGGGTTTATGGGGAAAATAAAAAAATTGCCTGAGTTTGATACAATTTTGTGTTTACATTCACCAATTATTGATTAACATAGATTTTATAACAACACCCAATGGCAGAAAACCTAAATACTCGATTCTATGGTGTTTTTATGAGGAAAGTAAATAATCTGAAATTCCATTGGAAATTCGCTGAGTACGCAGGTCTGCTGCGACGGGAGTATTTTTTATTCTTCATGTAACCTTAAGATGACCTTACAATTTAATTTGTACCATGGGTTAAGACGGGTTATCCAAGGGTCCGGCAGGGTTATCTAACGGGTTATCAATTGCGGCGGAAGTTAAAAAAAGTAACATGAAACCAATTTTCAAATCCATTATCTCTGAAAATTAATTTCCGTTAAACAAACATGATCCAGCACAGACTCACCTTTTAAATTATTTTCCCTGCATAAATGATTAGTTTTTTCATAATTTTTTTTATTTATTCCTGGAGATTATATTGAAAATGCATGTGAAAGTAATTAATTACTTAATAGTCAGTATTTTATGATAAAATATTATTTAAGATAAGGTTCTATGGCATTTTCATGATGGTACAGTTTTGTTTAACGTAAAATTCAGATATAATGGATGTGAAATTTTTCATACGTTATTCTTATGGAAAACTAAACTTCCATCACCATTATCTCCTACGGGTAGTCTGGGACATACGGTATATACACAGTGATATACTGGACTGTTTATACGACTTTTTTATGCAGTTCGTTACCAAGTGGAAAGGCTACTCTATAGTTAAACATAACCTCTGTTTGATATAAAAGATAGATGCTCTCGATGGCGTGCCATCATCCAGATGTTGTAGGCTTTTAAATAGAACTAGTACACATGTTGCTCGAAATCGAGCAATTTACTTTATACAATACAAATGTTACTTTTAGCTCAAAATAAACGACATCCGGACAATCCACTATTGTGAATATCTTTAATCACCAAAAAACACGTATTTACAGCTGATTATTAACAGATGTTTAAAATGCTTTATTCAATCTCAATGTTATTTAAATGGGAATTTTTGAGATTTCAATGGTGGATAGCATCTTTATTTTTAGTCCGATTCTCATCAGTTTTTGGCGGAAACAACTACAGACCAAGCCCTATCCTACGACACCAAAAACTTAAAAATCGGTTGAAAATTGTAGGAGGAGTTCTAAAGACAAAAAAACCCTTAGCGTATTAAATAAGTATAGATTATATAGAGTGCTCAACACATGTTAATTTTTTGTCCCCTGTTGATTTGCGCCATTTTACCCATAATTCCCGCCGTTTCCTTGGCAACCATCCCACGTTTCCTTGGTTGCTAGTTTTAACTATTCTGATTGGTCGCTACAAGCATAGAAAATTACAGACGATACTTTTGAAACATATGTTTATTTGTTGTTTGTTTTTAAATTAATTTTATTTGATGGTCTGTGAGCAGGCTATTGGGATTGGTTAGGGGAGAGTATTGTAATCGTACGCGGCGGGTAAAGGTGCGCATCGTAGTTTCTTATGAATGAAATAAGTTAAAAAGCTCCAGTATGTGCTGCTGCCTAGCGGGAGACTCAACAACTAATACCCGACCTCGTGGTTTTCAATACTGCAATTTTTGAGGTTATGAGAGGCCAAAATCTAAAAGTCGTGTGTGTCATGTTATTTTTGCGCCTCAGAAAATAGTAAAGTTAGGGCAGATCTTTAGATAGCTTAATACTTATTTAGTATTACAATTAATGGCAGTCGTTGCTTTATCGTTTGAACCAATTAATTTATGGTTTCATCCCTTCTTAAGATAGTGAGAAAATAAAATACTTTCGAATGCAAAATCGGGTAATGGTGCGCGGCAGTGGGCACCATGTAGTTATAGGTAAGAAAAAAATTACTTCCCCTTTTCACATTCTTGTTTACAGATGCTTATAAACTGTTCGTCCTGGAGTCATGCAGACAGCTCAGGTGCAGACACAGCAGAAAATTAGCCTACGTGTGTTAATTTTGCATTAACCCTTGAACAATTTTGTAATTTTAATCAAAACTTTTGTTAAGTGTATTGTAAAGCTCAAAGAAAGTATTGTTTAGCTTTAAGACATTCCATATATATTGATATTGAATTTATATTAATGAAACACATTTATTCTAATTATTTCAACCCATACGTCCCTGCGCACCATTACCCACCCCCATGCGCACAATTACCCGATGGGTAGGGAAATTGTGCGCAAGTGCATATTCTTATATAATGGTGTACATTTAATCAATGTTAATATACTATATGATAATGATAATTTTTTATAAGAAACTACATTAAATACCAAAGAGTTTGACACATGTATTGGTAATTTTTGTCCGCATATTTTCTGGAAAGAATTTTTTCCCTTAGGTGCGCACCATTACCCTTCTTTCCCCTACCATAGAAACGTCGGATAGGTGTGGGTGTAAAATGGTAAATAACTGGTGGGAAGTGTAAACAAAGGACTGGTTACCAAGAAAACAGCAGGAATCGTGGGTAAAAAGGCGCAAATTAACAGGGGACAATTTGCCCTAACTGTGTTGCTTATCTATATCTATTTAACCTCGTTGGTAGACTTATTGTTATAAACAGTGTTAACTAACCTACATCTGTTAAACTTTAAAATTTATTATTCCCTTTTCAATTTTAATCAAATGGAGAAATAATAATAATTTATTGCACTAGTCTCTTCATATCATTGTTCTAAGAACTTGCTAGGTATAGATAGGTTGGTTAGTAGTGTGTTTTTGCGGTTGCTGGCTCAGTTCAATGACCTCTGAGGAATGTGATGACGTCATCGCCAAGGTCAATGACCCCGATGACGTCATCGATGACGTAATCGATGACGTCATCGATGATGACGCAATCGATGACGTCATACCCATGACGTCATCAAAATGACGTCATCGATGACGTAATTGATGACGTCATCATCGATGACGTCATTTCCGTGACGTCACACCCATGACGTCACAGAAATGACATGCTGATGACGTCATCATCCATTATATCATCAAAATGACGTCACTGACACTGTTAAGGTCAAGGTCACGCCGAAACTCAAAATTTTTTGGCACTTTTGCCGTTTCTCGCACTACGCTCCGAGTTTCAGTCAGAGTCCACGTGACCATTGACGACTTGGAGCGAATTTGCGATGAGAAACGGCAAAAGTGCCAAGTCAAACTCAAGTTTGCGACATGACCTTGCTTAAACCGTCATCCACTAGTCCTCAGAGGCCATTGAACAAGCACAACATCCGCAATTTCATATTACTGTGACCTTGAACACGTAACAACTACAGAGCGCCGACACCGATGCGCACCCCACGACAGCCACCGAGTGACTGAATGTCAGGCTCTGTGTATGCTAGGTATATCGGCTTGAGAGACTAAGACTCTAAACTGTCAGGAATGGGAGTAACTAACTGAATTTTGCAAGGAAAAGTCATTTCATCCAATATTTTAAACAAATCCTCATCAGTAAAACTGACATTAGTCTGTTTTGTATAAAACTTAGGGTGTCCGCGCAACAGTTTGCGCCACTTAGCTAAAGTTGAAACCCTCTTAACTTTGAGTGGTGGACATTGAGCAACTAATAAAGTCTTAACACGGCTAAGTTTCTTACCTAAAGTGTCCTGCGACATGGCTTCACCTCACAAAAGTCCGCACAATACTGAGAGAATGCTTGTAGCGCATGAGTCAAGGGAAAAGAGGTGGGGGAAACAGCAGGAGTGGGGGAAGGTCACAGTGGCGGGGGAAGGTGAGGTGGTACGCTGGAGTATCGCATCACTTCACCATGAGCTGTCCTACAGTCAACACACTGTTCTCTTGGCCCGAGTTGGCACTAGAAGAAACATTTCTGTACAGCTTAGGCTGTGAGAGCCGAGGAAGCAAAGTCAAAGTGGAAATTGTGTTAAACTCCAAGATGAAGAGTCTCCTAAATAAACTAATTGTATCCTTGCAATCTCATATAAATTTAGAGAAATACCATTTTATTAAGTGACACCTTATACTTTGGCAAAACGAAGCGGAAATGGAAAAGATTACAGTAAAATTAATTTAACTTAAAACCTGGACTGGACACTCATGGCGATACCACGTGGCGTGCAAACGCCACCCTAAACATTACAAGTTAGGTTATTGAGCACCTCTGGTACGATAACCGATGTGCTAGAGTTAAAGTGTGATGACCTTGAGTCAAAACACTGAAATACTACAAGTCGATATCGTCCCAGAGTTAAAGTGTAGTGACCTACATTCAGAACTTGTAAAATTACTTACATATAGAGAGCTAGAGAACAGCGAGACGCACCGCATGGAAGCCGGAGACATACTGGCGAAGCGGTGTTGTGCAGCCTAGGGACCCAGTTGTGGTGGGGGTATAGCCAACACTTAGAGTACAAGTGTTGTGGGTGACCTTGACCCACTTTACTTACCTGACCCCCCCCCCCCCCCGACAAAAAGTGCGAGCCCCCCCCCCCCACACAAAAAGTGCGAACCCCCCCCCCACCCACCCCCCCCCACACAAAAAGTGCGAACCCCCCCCCCCCACCCCCCCCCCCACACAAAAAGTGCCCCCCCCCCGGACAAAAAGTGCCCCCCCCCCCCCGGACAAAAAGTCCCCCCCCCCCGACAAAAAGTGCCCCCCCCCACCCCCCCCCCACCCCCACCCCCACCCCCACCCCCACCCCCACCCCCACCCCCACCCCCACCCCCACCCCCACCCCCACCCCTGATATCCTGGGCGTGGCAGCCCCGGCGGGGATATAAGGGGGTCCAGCCAGAGCCGGCTCGCAGTCCGCTCCCGCGCGTTGAACGTGAACGACCGGGACGGACCGCCATAGGCATCACTAAACATTGAATGGCGCCTTCAGTGTTTAGCGAAGTCTACTCTAACTTTAAGACTTGTATTAGTTGTAAGATATTGCGCTTGCGTTTGGGTATTGGGAATTGATTTATATGAGAGTGTTTTACTTGTACCCTATGTCTCCTGTGTCTTTTATCCTTTGTGTCTTGTTTGTTATATGTGTTTAATGTGTATGTGCTTGTTCCAGCATTGACTACGTTGAGCTCAATTGTGTGTTGTAAGTGTGTTATATGTTTGTAAAGTGTATACGCTTGTTTTAGCAATCCCCCCTTGAGCTTTTTCAATGCTCAAAGTAAATTGTAAAGTCAGGGAACGGGAGTAGGCCCCCGTGTAAAAGCATTTTATACCAACGTTAGCATGAGTCCTCTCAGGCATGCAATATTGCGGCTGGGTTTGGGACTCGGTCCGTTTGTATGCTGACATGCAGACCACAGCTGTGGCCAATTTGCGGTGGCCTCTGCACTCGGACCGAGGGCGTAAGCCACTAGGGCTGTCCTCAACCTCTTGTTTCCCTTCTGGAAACTCAAAATTATGTAAATGAATCTTTGTTAGCTATTTGTGTTTTTAGTCCCCAAGGCCCCCGAACATTCGTGGTTCGCCATGGATGTACGGGGGCCGAAATTTTTTTAATGTTCGTGTGGCCTTGACCCACAAAGATTTATAAAAATTTACTGCATTGATAAAGTTAAATAGTAAAGGTAGGGTACGGGAGTAGACCCCCGTGTAAAACAATTTTAAACCAATTTTAGCATGGGTCCTCTCAGGCATGCAATATTGCGGCTGGGTTTGGGACTCGGTCCGTTTGTATGCTGACATGCAGACCACAGCTGTGGCCAATTTGCGGTGGCCCCTGCACTCGGACCGAGGGCGTAAGCCACTAGGGCTGTCCTCAACCTCTCTCAAAATTAAGTAAATGTTTTGTTAGCTATTGAAAAGACAATGCAGTAAATGTTTACAAGTCTTGCGTGGCGAAGGGAACACGACATTGGATGTTGCCTTGTTGTCATAGTTGGGTCTCTTTGGAGGCTACAGCGATGACAACCCAAGTGCCCCACACCCCCATCGGGGGTGTGGGGCTTAATTTTTTAAAGTTTTACCGTGACCTTGACCTAAATATATAAAAGTTTTCAAAATTCTTTAACAGTCAGGTCTTATTAACAAGGTAAATATATTAAGCTCTTTTAAAAAAATGTACAAGTCAAGTAACACACAAGGTTTGACTCGTCTATAAGTGTGTCTTTTTTGGAGGCTTCAGCGATGTTAACATAAACGCCTTAAGTGAGGCTTATTGTTTTAAATTGACCCCCCCCCCCCCCGACAAAAAGTGCCCCCCCCCCACCCCCACCCCCACCCCCACCCCCACCCCCACCCCCACCCCCACCCCCACCCCCACCCCCACCCCCACCCCTGATATCCTGGGCGTGGCAGCCCCGGCGGGGATATAAGGCGGCCGGGTGGCATGCACTTCTCATTCCTGTCCAGGTTCCCGTACCGGACGGTCCTCTCTCGCTCCTGAGATTTTATTTACTTATTTCAATCTTCTTTTCATATTTACTCTTTTCATATTTACTCTTCATTTATTCGCTTCATCAAGATGGGTCTTAAGCTCAAGAATTACCCACCAGCTTCTTCAACCTCGGCCAACACGCCTCAGCCCTCATCGTCGTCCGCTCCGATCCTAGAATACCTCATGACAGCGCAGATTCTGAGCTGCCTGACGATGCCGCCACCGCCGCCGCCACCGCAGCCTGCCTCGATGCCCAGCCTTTCACCATTGCCACCAACATTGGAAGAGGTTGGCGCACCTTCGGCTTCGGAAGAGGCTGGCGCACCTGCGGCATCTTCAAAGAACCCCAGCGGACGAGTCCTGATAGCCTCTCCAGCACTCTCTCTGCTATCGGACTCGGGATCGGAGTCTGCGGTGTTCGAAGAGGCGCCAAGGTCGAGGATAACCCCCTACAGTCGAACTAAGAAAATCCTATCCTACACCAAATCCCAATGTCCCTCACCCATATCCCCCATGCCACCTACACCAACCAAACCACCCCATAAATCAATCTTCTCCCCCGAACTTCCCTCAATCGACCTAACCCGTTCACCTACCCCACCCAAAATTGTCTGCAGCCTACCTTTTGACCTACTTAAACCTTCACCTCCCACCCCCATTCCTTCTAGCCAGCCTAAACCTGACAAGCTCCAAAACACTCCAGTAAAGCGTCCAACACAAAAACGTAAGCGTGTTAAACTCCCTGCTGGCAAGGGTAATAAATGCGATTACGTTTGGATGTCAAAAGACTTTGGGATTCTTTGCTGTCAGAAGTTTGCTGTTTTAGATAAAGACCGTTGCCAAACGCACTTGAACAAAAACATCAATCTTCCGAGAGTAAGACCCTACAGTCTTAACAACATTAGGTCTAAAACATCCCAACCCAGACATCCCCACAGTCCGCAACCGCTTGATATTAGAAGACTTAAAGTGGATGAAAAATATTATTTTATTGCTCAAACTTATGGAGCTTTTGATGCCAAAGTAGAAATCATTGTAAAAGGTGATGGCAGCCTTCATACAATGAAAGTACCCGTTCGGATGGTACAAAGACAATTTTTCATCCATAAAAAAGGCTATCTAATACGAAGGGAAGGATGCCAATCTGTGTGGGAAAAATGGATTAGGATGTAGGCCTACCAAAATAAATAAATTCTAAATTGTTAGGTTGTGTTGGACAATATTTAAAAAGTCTTTTTTTTTCCAAATTATTTTTCCAAATTTAGTCTTAACTCTCTTAAAGTAAGGGAGAGGGGTATTATACAAGTCAACTAATAAAAAAAAAAATACTTGACTTGTATAATACTTTAACCTGGCGGTGATGTAAAGTCACTGGGACAATCTCAAACCGTGTCCTTGAGGGTGAAGACTAAGTTACAAATAAATCATTAACAAATAAAAACTTACCTCCAAACACTTGTAGCTTGCTACAAGTGTTTGGAGGTAAAAATTTTTCAAAGTTTGAATGACCTTGACATATATATCAGTCTTAATTCTTAACAAAAAACCTCCAAACACTTGCGGCTTGCCACAAGTGTTTGGAGGTGAAAATATTTTTCAAAGTTTGAATGACCTTGACATATATAAACTACACTTTAAGTAAAGTGCTAACCATGCGATTAAGGTGTGTGTATTACGTGATACCCCCACTCTGACGCTTTACTAAGCTTGTATGAACCGTTTATTTGCTTCAGTCTGTTCTGTGAGGGGGTCACCCTTGGCTTGGTGGGGGATATAAGGCGGCCAGGTTGCACGCACTTCTCATTCCACATCCAGCTATCGTACGGACTGGTTATTCCCGCCTTCAACACTACATTCCCATTATCACCGTTTACATTATTTCACTTTTCCATTTTCAAAATGCCTCCGAAGCTCAAGAACTATCCACCAGCTTCCAAAACCACCTCGACCGACACGCCCCCTGCTCCAATACTCCAATATTTGATAACCGCAGAATTCCTGAGCAGCCTGAAGATGCCCAGCCTGCCACCATTACCGTCGACAGTGCCACCAACATCGGAAGAGGCTGCCCTACGTCCAGCGCTGAAATTGTATAAAATATTCTGTTGTTTACTTGATAAAATGCTAAAAAAACAACCACCGATACCAAATACTTTCACGTACAAGCTACCCCTGATAGACAAGGATGATGTAAGCAAACTATCATCAATTCAAGTGAAATTTCTGGAAGAAAAAATTCTTGTTTCTGTAAAAGAAGTGTTTCATAATGAATATTCAAAAAGATTGGCTTTCAACTTTATTAGGGAACATGCAGGACGTGAAAAAGCACAGTATCCAAGACTATATTATTTATATCTCTTTGAGAATGGAGCAAGTGTAACGGTAGAAATAACTATCATATTAATGTAATTCTCCCTACCAAGGTTATGAGGTTAGGAGTGCATAATTTGGATGAACTGAACCTAATGTTTTAGGAACTGGAATATTTGATACATCAGAATTGTACGCTTTGTGAAATTGAAATTTTTTAAATTGAAATAAAATGTGTTGAACTAGGACTCGAACTTGGACTTGATTGAGGTTTTGTAGAACAGAGCGGGGGATAGATCACTTTGCGGCAATGGACTAGCATGCTGCTTAGTGGTCTATCCCCCGCTCAAAGGGTATCTTTACATGACCTTGACCCACATAAATGCATACTTGGTGGGGGTATAAAAGGGTAAGCAAATTGGATGGATACAACACTTCCATACCATGGCTCCACTTGACAACACCGTGTTCCATTGCAACAGAATTGTCTCTATTCTGGAGGTAATACCTCTAGAAATTATAGAAGTAGAGGACCAACTACCTGCGGTTGATCAAGAAGAGGAGGAGGAAGAAATAATGGATATTGAAACGGACTCTGATGAAGCTGGTTCAACGGACAATGAAGTGGACTTGCACGCCTACGAAACATTAGAGTCATCATCTGAGTCGGAAATGGAATTCCAATTGGAAATTGAAGAAGAAGAACAAGACACTCCTCATCGTCCAATGGATAGAATGTTAGTTGCCAGAAGAATTATGTATTGTCACCGCTGCCTATTCCGTGATGAGGATGATTCCAACTCTGATGGTGATGTTTCACCTTTGTAAGAAGTTTTAAACAAAAAGTAAAAAAAAAAAACAATGTGAGCGGGGGATAGAGCACTTTGTAGTAATTGATGCTGCTTAGTGCTCTATCCCCCGCTCAAAATAATAATTCCAAATGACCTTGACCTATATAAAGTTGTTGGAACAGACGTCTTTGAAAAACTCGTACAAAATGGTGGATTTAGATCAAACATCATCAGTTTCTCAAGCCTGTTGAAGAATGTATTGGAAATGGGTGTTTAAAAGCCAAATCTACTACATGATTGATAAACCGGATGTATATGACGTCACTTTCCCCCACCCTTCAACCTCGGGTATAAAGGGACCCAGTTGAGCGCGCTGCCCATTATTGCGTGGACATTCACAGAGTGTGCATTCAAAGCCAAACTGTTTGAAATGGCTCTTTGCGACATTTGTGGGGAAATTTTTGAAGACGGAGATCTTTTCACCCTACACAGAGAATTACATGAAGAAGATGGAAAAAAAGATATTATCATCGATGAAATAGACTTAGACTCAATTGACCGGTTTTTGGAAGAGCATCAGAAGCAGATGGACTACTACGACGGCTATCTACAGCAAATGCAAAGAAGAAGACCTAGTGTGATCCAATTTGCTGGTGCTGGACCATCCACTACTAGAAGACCTATTGAAGAAGAGGATATGCAAGAAGAGGACACGGAAGAAGAGGACATGGAAGAAGAACTGGAAGATGTGAGACAACTGCGCACCACGGCCTTACCAGGACGAGTTGTAACACATTTTAAAATTGATAATGTACAATTGGAATTGGATAATTTTATAACCCAGGCCAGAGTACTTGTTGGAAAAACGCTAAAAGAAGAATTACAGAGATTGAACTTCATTAAATTTGGACTGGTGTTAGAATCAAAGTTTACCAATACTGATGGTGAAACGGCATTAAGAGCATTCATTACCAAAAACCGAACCCTTACAACTAAATCTGATATCAATGAAATTATTGAAGAATGTTTGGATGAACTGCTAGTTAAACTGCAAGAACATGAAGGAAGAGGATCCGGCTGGAGTCTGTCATCGATTGAAGGTATGGATGTAAGGGTTCACAAGCACGGATATGGTATAAGGGGTAGTAGTTATATACCTTTGCCAAAGAAGATACAAGCTACCAAATCTTGTATCAATGTGCAAAATGAGGACAATGAATGCTTTAAATATGCTATGCTAACAAAATATGTGCAAGAAAATCCATGTAGAGTTAGCAGAGCGTATCAAAATGTCCAACACCGCTACAACTTTCGAGGTTTGTCATACCCTGTTAGTGTTAAAAGTATTGGTAATTTTGAGAAACAAAACCCAGGTGTTTCTGTAAACGTGTTTGGTTTAGATGATTCCAATAGTGTTTATCCTCTGAGAGTATCAAAATTTGAGGAAAGAAACCACACGGATCTGTTATTGATAACTAAGGGTGAAATTTCACATTATGTGTGGATAAAGGACTTTGCAGCCTTGGTTAAAAATCAATTATCAAAACAGAAACGTAGATTAACAGTGTGTAAAAGATGTTTCTGTTTTACATATAAAGAGTTGAGACGTGGAGGATCGGAGTGGTTGTCGGAACACCAGCGGCTTTGTAATGACAACTATGAAGTGAAGATTAGTCTGCCACCACCATCTAGAGCATTTGTCCAGTTCAATAAAACAGTTCACCAATACCGGATTCCACTAGTTATCTATGCTGACTTTGAATCCACGTTAGTGCCGCAGGAACTTCCGGATGGTGAAGTAAATAGAAGAACCAAATATCAATTGCATCAACCTAACAGTTTTTGCTTATTGGTGAAATCTACTTTACCTGAAGAACAATTGCAAGACTATGGCTTAACATCCACTCCGATACTCTACCGTGGGGAAGAAGCTGCTAAGTATTTTGTAGACCAGTTGTATGACATTGCTGAAAAGGCGGAACGCTTATACGGTAATGTTTTACCCATGGAACCTTTGAACCAAAATCAACAAGAAGAATACATTTCAGCAACAAGATGTTATCTATGTAAGAAGAGCTTCAGTGAAGAAAATCCAAAAGTAAGAGATCATGATCACCTCACAGGGTTATACAGAGGACCTGCTTGTAATTCATGCAATATAAATTACAAACTGCCAAACTTTATCCCTGTAGTGTTACACAATCTTAGCGGCTACGACTCCCACTTCATTATTCCAGAGTTAGGAAGAGATAATGGTAAAATTGATGTTCTTGCTACAACATTGGAAAAGTACATCAGTTTCTCAAAAACAGTAGGTAAAATTAAACTTCGCTTCGTAGACTCTTATAGATTTATGGCATCTAGTTTGAGCAGATTGTCTGAGAACCTAAGAAGAGAAGACTTAAAAGAAACCAGCAAAATTGTATCTGAAGATAAATTGGACTTAGTAATGCGTAAAGGAGTGTTCCCCTATGATTACATAACTTCTGCAGAAAAATTTGAAGAAACCAGTCTACCACCGATTGAAGCCTTCAATAGCAAGTTAAATGAAAGTGCAATCACCGTTGAAGACTACAATCATGCTTGTAATGTTTGGAACCAGCTCAACATTCAAACCTTAGGGGAATATTCTGACTTTTATATAAAACTGGACGTAACTCTGTTGTGTGATGTGATGGAAGAATTTCGAAACACCTGCTTCTCCGCCTATGGACTGGACCCTTTACACTCGTACACATCTCCAGGATTAGCATGGCAAGCTATGCTAAAGTCAACCAACTGTCGACTGGAACTTCTAACGGATATTGATATGGTGCTCATGATGGAATCTGGTGTACGGGGCGGTTTGACACAAGCTGTAACACGTCATGTTAAAGCCAACAACAAGTACATCCCCGGCTTCGACGAGCAACAACCATCGGTCTACCTTGGCTACTTTGACGCAAACAACCTTTATGGTTGGGCAATGTCAAATCCGCTTCCCTACGCTGACTTCAAATGGATCGACCCGGCCACCATTGGAGACATCTCACAGATTCCGAAAAATGGTCCAAAAGGCTATATTCTGGACTGTGATTTTGAATATCCGGAGCACCTTCATGACCATCACTACGACTTGCCTCTGCTAGCCAAGACTGAAGTTTCACCGACAGGAAGATGGCCAAAATTGATGATGACCTTGGAGAATAAGGATCGCTATGTGGCTCACTACTGGGTAGTTCAACAGGCTCTTGAATTGGGTCTACGTATAGTGAGAATTCATAGAGCAATTGAATTCACCCAGTCTTGTTGGTTGAAACCATATATTGATTCCAACACTGCAAGAAGAGCTGCAGCGACAACAGCATTTGAAAAGGACTTCTATAAATTAATGAACAATGCCATCTTTGGGAAGACCTTGGAGAACAAAAGAAAACACAAAAATGTAAAATTAGTGAGTGATCCTAGGAAATTGGAAAAATTAGTGCAAAAACCAAATTTCGGAACATCCATGATTATAAACGAAAATCTAGTCGCTGTCAGTATGAAGAAAACAACAATAGTCATGGACCGTCCGTTATACATAGGTATGTCGATTTTGGACATAAGTAAAACCCTGATGTATGATTTCCATTATAACAAAATGGTTAAACACTACGGAAGGGAAAACATTGGAGTCGCATACATGGATACGGACGCGTTTATCTACTGGATAAAGACTTTGGACATGTATGAAGACCTAAGGACTTTTCCATACAAAGAAGATTTCGACTTTTCTGACTATCCGAAGAACCATCCAAATTTTAATGAAAAAAATAAAAAAGTAATTGGAAAATTCAAAGATGAAGCAAATGGAATGCCTTTAGAAGAAATAGTGGCGCTGATGGCAAAATTGTATTCATTTAAGATGTACCACGAGAACAACACACCGACAGTGAAAAAAGCAAAAGGAGTGAAGACATCTTATTTGAAAAAACACGTAACATTTGACCACTACAAGACTTGTTTGTTTGAAGATACTACGATATCAGCAACATTCAACAATATCCGAAGCTTCAAGCATCAAGTCTACAGTGTCACCGAAATTAAAAAAGCACTGTCAGCTCGGGATGATAAAAGACATATTTTGCCCGACAAAATCCACACTCTTCCATTCGGCCATTACTCCCTAAACCCTATCAACTAGTAACCTATTCTTCGTCCTTCTACAACTTCGACCTTATTCCTTTCTCCTTCCGTAAAAAAATGGGGAACACGGCAAGTCCAACGCCGTGTTCCCCATTTTTTTACACAAGTTTGGATGACCTTGACCCATATAAATGATGTGAATATTTAAGACAACGTTCATTGTGATTATACATGTGATACAACAAACATTGAAACCTGCAATATGAAGGACTTGAAGCAACAAATTGTCAACGAACTTCATAAACCTGCAAGAAGAAAGTTTCCACGAAGAAATACGGTGATAAAAGGAATTAATGATTTATATCAAGCGGATTTAATCGAAATGATTCCTTATAGCAAACAAAATAAAGGATATAAATACATATTGACTGTTATTAACTGTTTTTCAAAAATGGCAGATGCTTTACCACTAAAAGATAAAAGTGGCAAAAGTGTTACAAAAGCAATGGAAACAGCTATACAAAGAGACAAACATACTATTAAACATTTACAAACAGATGATGGAAAAGAATATTTTAATAAGGAATTTGCAAATTTAATGAAAAAACACAATATAAACCATTATTCAACCAATTCAGAAGTAAAAGCCTCAATAATCGAAAGATTCAACAGAACTTTAAAAAGTGCAATGTATAAAATGTTTTCCAACAGAGGATCGCACATATGGATTGATATGTTACCAAAACTTATAAACGATTACAATAACAAATTTCATAGGACTATCGGGATGAAACCAAACCAAGTAACTAGTAAAAATGAAAACCTTGTATTAAAACGTATAAAAACGAATACTAAACCAAAAGTTGAAAAACTAAAGCCTAAAAAATTTAATGTGGGTGATAAAGTGCGAATAAGTAAATATAAAGGTGTATTCAGTAAAAGATACCTGCCAAATTGGACCAATGAGGTTTTTACTGTATTCAAAGTACAACCTACAGTACCTGAGACATATATTTTAAAAGATAATAAAGGACAATTGCTTGAAGGAGGGTTTTATGGACACGAAATGTTAAAATCAACAGTAGGCGATGTATATTTAGTTGAAAAGGTGTTGCAACGGAAAAAAGATAAGGTCAAAGTACGATGGTTAGGATTTAATAAGACGGAAGATTCTTGGATACCTAAAAAGGATTTGATATAACGATAGAGAATCATTTTAGGTTCAACCATTACAAAGGATGGAGATAGTACCACAAAAAGAGAGTTTTACTATTAATAATATAGATGAACTCACAGTGGATAATTCAGAATTCAATAGTGGGAAACATGGCAATTTGTTACCGAACACCGTTCGTTGTCTGGTTACCGGACCTTCCAACTGTGGAAAAACTAATGTAGTATTCAATTTGATTACAAACCCTAAAGGATTACGATTTAACAATCTATATGTATTTTCAAAATCATTACAACAACCAAAGTATCAATTATTGGAAAAAATACTGACTAATGTGCCTGAAGTTAAATATTTAAAGTTTAATGCAAGCGAGAGTGTCATGCAGCCACAAGAAGCTAAACCATTCTCCGTGTTTATATTCGACGATGTATCTTGTGAAAACCAAAACACAATAAGGAATTACTTCGCTATGGGTCGACATAACAACATAGATAGCATTTATATTGGCCAAACTTACAGCAAAATACCTAAACAACTCATTAGAGACAATGCAAACATGTTAATTGTATTTAAACAGGACGAAACCAACCTAAAACATATATATTTTGATCATGTAAATGCGGATATGACATTTGAACGATTTAAAGAGTTGTGTGGAAAGGCTTGGGCTGAAAAGTATGGGTTCCTAACAATTATGAAGGAACAACCGCTAAACAATGGTCGATACAGGATAGGATTTGATAAATTTATATTAATACATTAAACGTGGTATAACACATTCATTGTTGTACAACACGTCTTGCTACAAACATGGTTAACCAAGAAAAATTAGTAAAAGAAATAAAATCACTTAGTGATTCTATTCGGGCTAAAAACAGAGCATTGAAACTAGGTATTAGCGAGAGGGAGAAATTCCTTGAATCTACTTTTAAACCTATTACTGAACCCTTGAAACAATTAAACAAAAAATTTGCTAAACCTGTATTGGAAGGAGATGCGATTGCACCTATTACGAAGTTTGAAAGAGAAAATGTAAAATCAGAAGATTTTAGTGATGAAGACCTGGAATCCTCTACGTATAGTGGTTTTACCGGTGGAGAACCCGAAAGAGAGCTAGAATCACCGGACTATAGTGGAATAAAAGATTTATATGAAGTAAAAGCCAAAAGAGGACATGAAGTTGTATCAACTGCTAGTGAAGAGGAAAAAGAAGAAGAGACAAGGGAAGGTCCGTCAAACATAAGCTTATTGGGTGAAAACATTCATAACAAAGGACCTTTAGGAAGGAAATACATGGTAAAAATGTTACTCGGAACAATTCCTAATAAGAATTACCATAGTTATGGAGCGAGATTAACAGAAGACGGTTTAATGATAGGTAATAGCCCGTTAAACGTTGACGAACATGATAATATTGTCATTGGTGATCAAAGGTATAAGGGCACAAAAGGATTATTTGAATTATTATTTGAAAATAAGCCTTCAGTATCGGTAGTGAAAGAAAAAGACATGGAAGCATATAAAAATATTTTGGAACAGACAAATGCATATAGGAGAAAGTATTTACCTGACCAGCCTCCTTTTAGATCTAAGTCTTTAAAATATAAAGAATTTGTATCCAAGTTAATACCAACTAGAAGACAAACAATGCCGTTAACACAAAGAAAACCTGTAAAACGAAGATTTATGGCATCCACTTTGGATGTAAGTGCTCAGGAACGAAGAAAAAGAAGTAAGTCCGTTACGGGTACAGGTTTAATGAAGAAACTATATAACACAAATGTGATTTATTACAATAATATCAATAAATTGGTGGATAGAATGAAACTAATACATGAAGCTAAAGAAGCGGGTCATACTGGATTGGAAAACGAATGGGTGGCTTTAGTGGATGAACTCCGAAACCGTGGGGTAATCTCATAAAAATGCGTTACTCCCTAGAATACTATTCAGTTGCACTATGAGTGTCGACAAGTTCGGACGTTACTCCTCGGATGGGTTATATTATGCCAATAGTTTAAAAAGAAGTGCTGGTTTACCACAAACACCTGATGGAGATTATGATATGAGTAATAAAAGGTTAAAAAACATAAAAGATCCTACGGATGAAAACGATGCAATAAATCTAAAAATATTAAAGGAAAAGATATCGCCAACATTAAAACTACAAAATAACACATATGACGCAGAAGATCATAGAATTATCAACGTTGGTAAACCAAATCAAAACGGTGATGCGATAAACAAAGGTTATTTGTCATCTGAATTAAAAAATACGTTAAAATTCAATGGGAAAACGTATAGTGCCAACAATAAACGTATATCCAACGTAGATGACCCTAAAGATGCAAAAGACAGCGTAAATAGACGCTATTTACATTCTTTGATACCTGAAAAGACAAAAGATGGATTTTCTTTTTATAAATTTGTTATTAACGATATAGGTTATCCAAAAAATGAAAATGATGCTGTAAATCTCAAATATATAAAAGATCATTGTGTCATACGTGATGTGGGAGTTATCGATTGTCTTGGCAATTGTTTGGCGAATGTAAAAGATGGTTCAGCACCATCTGATGGTGCAACAGTGGGTCAAATGAAAGAGACTTTAAAACAAGAAACAACTGGATTTGCAAAACGAGATGAAGTATTATCAAAGCAAGGGGATGACTTTATTCAAGGTAATGAAAAATTTCGTTTATTGACATAAAAAACGCTTATTGGGATTGCAGGCATGGAAGGTTATCAAATGTGTCATGGGGTCACGCAGATAGAGACGCGGCTGCCTTAGGACAAACAGTACATCTAGATCCAAATAATTACTATGCGTTTTTTATATGTAGTAATAAAAAATTAACAAACATGGCGCAAGGAAGAGAAGCAAATGATGCTGCAACTGTAGGACAGGCTATCACATTATCACAAATGGATAGCAAAGTGTATACTTGTAATAATAAACGTATAACAGACCTTAAAGACCCTGAACATGTGGATAATGCTGTCACTGTTAATTTTCTTGTAAAAGTTTTAGGAAATGCATTATTTGATGTATACAATCATATTGGTATTGGTTCAGGTCGTACTCCTTTGTTGGAATCTGAGAGAGGTACTTGGATTAAACGGGAAATTGTTCAAAACTATTTTATCAACCCTCGTACAAAAAAGTTTAGATCATCGGATTGGGGTGATTTTGATATTTAATAAAAGAACATAATAAACGACTTCATTTATGTCCAACTTGTCATAGAGGTAACACATAAGTTGTACATTGCGATTATAAAAGGACAATAATGACGTTCCAGTACATCAGTCCATATAGAGACACTGTAAGGAGAGGAGGTGGGATCACGTCCACAGCGGTTTCTCTGTTAAGTAAAGCTTTAAAACGAATTCCAGTAGGATCCATAGTAAATAGAGCAATAGACGCATTACCATACGAATTTCATATACCGGGAGGTTATCAGTATTGCGGACCAGGAACTAAATTGAAAAAACGACTGGAAAGAGGCGATCCTGGCATAAACAAGTTAGATCAGGCTTGTAAAGAACACGATATCGCATATTCCACGTTTGCCGATTCAAAAAATAGATCAATAGCTGACAAAAAGCTTGCGGACATAGCTTGGCAACGAGTAAAATCAAGTGACGCTAGCATAGCAGAAAAAGCAGCAGCTTTAGCAGTAACAGCAGGTATGAAGGCTAAAACAGCAGTAGGAGGTGGAAGAAGGAGGAGAAGGAGAGTAAAAAGGAGGTCAACCACAAGAAAACATGGAGGAAATATAAAAAGAAGACGACGATCTACAAGAAAAGGCAGGAAGAAGCCCACCGTGTGGTCAATGGTAAAAAACGGGGCAGGTCTTTACCTAAGACCTTATCGTGCATATTAAATGAAAGAAATCAATTGGTCATACCACATAAAGCATTAACCAATATTGAATTATTTAAATATATTTCCTGTTTAAAAATACCATTTTTCCGCGGTGTGTTTATGAAAGACAGTTTACCAAAGAAAATGTGGCAAAATGAGACTGGAATTGTAAATTTGGATAATACTGAAGGGCCTGGCACCCATTGGGTTTGTTATAAGAAACTAAATAACAATGTATATTATTTTGATAGTTTCGGTAATTTGCCACCACCAAAAGAACTTCAAAATTACTTTAAATCTGCTAAAAACATATATTATAACTATAAAAGAGAACAACCTGATAATACTTCAATATGCGGCCATTTATGTTTGGAATTTCTAGCTAAAAGTATCAGTCACTATTGAGATGTCTTCCTATACGGTATCATTAACAGGTAAATCGTCCACTTTACGAAGTATCCTTTTTCCAGCGTTACGCTTGCAAAAAGGAAGGTTTTGGGAGGCGGCACTATTGGATTTTACAACTTACAACTCTATCCCCAATGTTACGGAAGGTAAAAATAACGTATTGCATTATTATAAGGGAAAGGATGCCAGTGGAAAATTTACAGACTTACAAGAGTGCAGGTTACCCACAGGTTCTTATGAAATTGATCATATAAATGAATTTTTGCAAACTAAAATGGGAAAAGACAATATAACATTAAAAGGTAATAATAATACGATGAAAGCTGAAATTACTTCCAAATATTATATAGATTTCACTCAACCAAACTCAATTGGTGATTTATTAGGATTTTCCAACGATGAGCCTGTTTTAGAACCAGATGTAACACATTCCGGTAAGAAAACAGTAACAATATTAAAAGTCAATAGTATAGACATAACTTGTAACATTATACAAGGTGCTTACAGGGATGGGGCTAACACCCACATCATACATACTTTTTACCCAAGTGTACCACCTGGATTTAAAATTGTTGAAAAGCCACGAAAACCTGGTATATCTACCGTTGAACACCACTTTCATTTCAGACATCGTGTTGAGCGTATTGGATCAAGACGGTAACTTGGTAGACTTCAGAGAAGAGCCTATTACGATTAGATTACATTTAAAATCGACACTTTAATACAAAACCATGGGTTTAACATTTAAAAGCGAACAACCTACGGGAAACCGCATTAGTAGCTCTTCAGCTGTGGAGGAGTTAACCACGCGAGAACATTCGTTTCTTAGAGAGAATTGGATTAAAATTAACCGAGTATGGATATACTGGATATAGCGCAGGGTCCAACATTCGACGAAACCCTATGGGAAAAAGAATATCACACCCACAACCCTTACACTTCATCGAAATTAAACAATAACGATGAAATTCGTATTCCCATACAAAATCAAGACATTTACACACTACCATGTGAAAGTTACTTATATATTGAAGGACAAGTTACTAAAAAGGACGGTACTACTGTTGGTACAACAGTTCCATTTATAAATAATCCTATGGCTTTCCTATTTGATGAAATTAGATATGAAATATCAGGTGTAACAGTTGATTCCACTAAAAAAGTAGGTATTACGACAACTTTAAAAGGATTAACATCTATAACACCCAATGAAACCAATTTACTTAAACCTGCCGGATGGGTATTACCTACAATTGACACGATCACTCCAAATCCAAATGGATATTTTGATTTTCATATTCCATTACGTTTGCTGCTTGGCTTTGCTGAAGATTATAGGAAAATAATATTAAACGTTAAACAAGAATTAGTTTTGTTGAGATCTTCTAACGATAAAGACATTATTAAAGCTGCAGATGCTACTACAGATGCGACTTTAGAATGGAAATTAAAATTAGACAAAATTGTATGGAGAGTTCCACATGTTAAATTGGCTGACGAGCATAGAATGCTACTTTTAAGAAAATTAAAAGCCGATCGTGATATTGTTATTCCATTTAGAAGTTGGGAATTTCATGAGCATCCCAGTTTACCTACTACGGATCGACACACTTGGACTGTTAAAACATCGAATTATGTAGAACGAGCCAGGTATATTATATTTGGTTTACAAACAGGTAGAAGAGACGACATTACTAAACATGCAGGACAATTTGATCATTGTGACTTGAAAAATATTAAAGTTTATTTAAATTCACAATTCTTTCCATACGACAATTTAAATGTGTCATTCACTAAGAAGAAATACAGTATATTGTACGATATGTACGCGAGATTCCAAAGTTCATATTACGGTAAAACAAATACACCTTTATTACCACCTGACAAATATTTCGATGCCTACCCAATAGTTGTAATCGATTGTTCTAAACAAAATGAATCAGTAAAGTCTTCAAGTGTGGATATAAAAATAGAAATGAATTCAACGATGCTATACCGGCTAATACAACTGCATACTGTTTAATTCTACATGATAAAATCGTAACATACACACCTTTAACTGGAATTGTTAAAAATGTATTGTAAGAACCGGTTTTGTTTCATTCCGCGAGTATAAAAGCAGAGCGTACAGACCGCTCCTCATCAGTTTGTTGCCTACTGTTGTATGGGTAGCATCGTATTCAATATGGCTTCTCCTAGTGGTACACCTGAAAATGTGGTAGATATTGAGAAGGAGATATCTGAGTTTTTAGATCCTCAAGGTCACCAGGAAGGAGGTGAACAAAACGTTTGCGGACAACTTCACGCCAGTAATAATGTTGAAGAAAAAGGTAAAAGAAGAAAGACTATACAAAAGAGAAAAAGGGATATTGAAGATAATATTTCTCCAAACATATTGAGTGAGGTATTTTTGCGAATATTTTACCCAATCTCTTCCAGTTTGGATAAAAGTGTTTTAATCGGTGTTATGAAATCTACAGATTATTCCCCTACTGTAATTTTAACTCATGGACCCAAAATGATTTTGTTTACGGACAGTGCTTGGGAATCGTTTATGAAACATTTGCATCTACTAGAATGCTATTTAAGTAGTAACATGTTTGGAAGAAAGACAAGAGTAGGACTTTTGGATTCAAATGTGGAAATTGATATCATTAAACAACGTGGTGATCATCAGCTACGGTTTAGAGACACAACAAGACATGATAACAAAATTCAACTTAATCGAGAGGAGTTTTTCATTTTAACTTGTGCTACTGAACCTATAACAAGATACTTGAGACAACTGGTGTTTTCAAGTTCGATTATTAAAGATTATCTGGAAGACACATTGGACAAACAACCGGACGCACCTATATTATACGGACCTGTGGATACTTCTATATTTAATAGAGTTCCTCATGAAGTACAAATGTGGAGACAATTGGAAAAGTACGCTCAACTACATAAGAAATCAGTAAAACAGGAAGAAGAGGAAGATGGAGGAGAAGAATCAAGTGTTAGTGATGAAAATGAAAATAAGGAAAATATAAAGATGGAAACTTAAATGACAATGGTTAGTTTTTTAAAACAATAACCAACATTTTGTGGGGTTAGGCCTATTGGGGACGGTGCCCACGTTAAATATACACCAACGCGCCAACAACTGTACGGCCTGGTATAAAAGTAGTACCTACCGTGGTGTGGAAATCAGTTGACCTCCTGACTTCGTAATGAGCAGACGTGTGACCTTCAAAATGGACAAGGGAGAAGAACAACAAGTAAAGTCCAAGCCTGGTATTATTGAGTTTCAAGCGTTTCGTGGTAATGATGATAGATTCATTATAAAAGAACTTGTGTTTTTGGACATGAATACAAGTGTTCCTTATTCGTTTTTATTTAAACCACCATGTTCTTATTCGTCTTTAACTAGTAAAGCCGCTACTACCAACAGATGGATTTCAAAACACTTCCATCATATCGATTGGTATGATGGTTTTACAAGTTACACGGACTTGTATCACATTATGCATCACTTTTCAGACAAGTTTACCAATATTTACACAAAGGGGCTGGAAAAGAAAAGATGGATCGAAGGATTTACTCATGTTCCGGTTAATGATGTGGAATTGGATAAGAATTATCAATACATGCTGGAAACCATATGTATTTGTACAAAAAGCCCAGAACATGATAAAGATAGACATTGCGCTTTAAAAAATGCCTATAAACTCGCCTCTTACCTTCAAAGTGGGGAATTGGGGAGTGGTGGGGGTAACGGAGAGTATATAAGTGGGGAGCAGACAGGGACCTGGCATGAGTATTACTCGAGATTCCGAGACGACAACATCTCCGAGCAAGAAGACGATCTGTAACCTGACCATGGCATCTCACCAGTTCCTTCAGACTTTGGTCGAGCAGTTCAATGCTCACTCCAAGTCAACAATATTACCTGTAAAGAAGTGCTCGGAACTAAAAGACGAGAAGCACTACATAATCCATGCTATGAAGAAGATGGAGACTACAGTTGGGGAGGCCATCTGCTGCAGTCTCAGCGAGGCACCGTTTACTCCGGGGGATGAACCAAAGTTCCAGGTGTACCTGCCCAAGAGATTTGTCCATCTTCTACAAAACGAGGATCTTCGCTCTATTCAATCCGGGTGTCTATACCTGGTGTCCCACGGCTGCACGGGTAGCAATTCTACAGAGTTGACCATCCACATCGCTGACAAGCAGCAGTGTTAGATTTAAGTTTTAATGTTATACATATGTTGTTGTAATGTTTTATAAATAAACGAATCATAAAAGACAAAAAAATAAAAAAACAAAAAAAAATGCAACATATCAATATGTGACAGACTTCACGTATTGATATGTTGCATTTTTTTTTTTTAAACTTCGCGGGTGACCTTGACCTTTGACCTTTGCATTTCACAATTACCCCCACTACCGTAATTACCCCCACTACCGCACTAGGATTCAAACCTGCTTGGATGCAAAGAACGGTCAGTCTGTTGCCAACTAGCAAACGATGAGCACCTTGTACGAGCTTTGCTTACAACGAGTTATAACTGACGCATCTTTATTCCAGACGGCTTTACGAGATAATATCCCTATAACAGTAAAGCAGGATATCGAGGAGTACAAGAAAGATAATAGAGGGTATTCGGGATACTCCTGGTATAGGTTTCAAGACGGGGAAAAGTTTTGTAGGCCTTGTGGCAATGCTGCCGTCAGAGACCTTCGACGGTTCGTACAGGAAGGTGGTAGAAAACAGTTTGGATTTCTAGCACCAATGTTTAGATTTGAAAACTACAAGGACACCTGTGCTATTTGTTCCATCCCTTTGTATCAATGGAAAAAGTTTAGAAGTGTTTAATTGCATCTTCCATACCCCCACCACCATCACCCCCACCACTTTTCCATGTACCTCCAAACGCTGTGCCTCGGCTTCATTTCTACTCCAGCAGCCAACCTAGCAACATCAGGATGTCTCTCAACGTCAGTTGCGCAAGTTACGAAGAGGTGAGCATCAAGACTCAGCAGGAGCTAAACGACTTATACAAGGAGTTGCAGCTGATGGTGGCACGAGGCTACCGTATAAATGTGCAAGTTTACGCTTGCAATATACGGAACACCCGGCAGTCAAAGGAAGAGCCTGGACACTCCTCAACGGCTTCCTCACCAGCATCCATGAAGACCGAGCCAGACAACTTGGACTACTTCAGCTGACTAGCAGTTGTATTTCTTATCCTAACCATTGTAGAATATGTATATTTTTTCATTATATTAAAGAAGTAAAAGAGCAAAAACACCTATCTTGTTACTGACATATAAGCTCAGTAACAAGATAGGTTTTTTTAAACACAATTTGGATGACCTTGAAACTTCCCCCTCCACTGCTTTGTTACCCCCACCACTTGACTATTGGTGTACATGGCACATCGCAATTGGAAACCTCATTCCATCTTCTACAGCCACATCGACAACATCAACAATGGCAAACCTACCAACAGATGAAAGATGTCCTCACGCATGTTGTGACTTCGTCCACGAGTTAGAGAAGAGGATGCAGGAGAGGGCGATAAGAAGAAAGCAGATCCACTCAGAAAATATCATGATAGTCAACGGCTATCTTTTATTGTTCGGCCTTATTATGGTTGTACTTTTCATACTGTATGGCATAGTCACATGTGTCGGCAAGGTTGCAGAAGAAAACGCTCGCCACCATCAATTGGAAAGTTTTAATGTTACTTTGTAGGTTTTCCTTTTTTTTAAAACTCCGTTTGGATGACCTTGAAACTTCCCCCACTACTCCACCACGCCCCCCACCATGTTCCTGCATGAGCCTCACATCAAGCATCATTCCTTGTTCAGCAGGCAACCATGGATGACAACAACACCATCACCCAGGCAGACTCCACTACCGATGTTGGAACAAGTACGGGTTGGACACTGTCGATCGACAGTGTGCACTATCTAGAGACAATTTTCCAAAGGATGAAGGAGATACTCCGGGACAACCCTGGAATCATAATTCAAATGAATTTGAACTATGATTGGTCGAGAGTTACACTGCAGCAGGATGGAGACAACACTCAACAGTCACCAGAGTATACCCCAATGTCACCTATTTACCCCTATGAAGGATCTGATGTGGAGGTCAACGACGAGGCTGGTGGGGAGTGACCTTCTTTCTTTTTTTAAAACCCAATTTGGATGACCTTGACCTTTCCCCTCTACTCCTTCATTTTTTTTAAAACTCAATTTCAATGACCTTGAAATTTCCCCCTCTACTTTTCAATACTGTTACTACAGTCTGCGGCTCACCTCATTCCTTCCTTAGCTACCATGGCGAACGAGGCTACTTCTCAAGTTGAAGTTGACTCCACTACGGACGAAGCATTTCCCTTGTGGTGGACCGTTCATTTGCAAGATGTGACAGAACTAGAAATGTTACGCCAAAAATTGCAATATGTTTTTAACGAGAACCGTGACGTTGAATGTAGGATGGAATTGGATTTTGATGCGACCAGGATCAACTCAGAACCTTTAACTTCCAGCCAGCCTCATCCACACTTTACACATCTGTACACTCCTATAGCGCCGAAAGAAATAACCATTGCCGAAGCTGACTCATCCACACGTTTTATTCACCCAACATTTTGGGTGTTGATTATAGACAATGTGTACAAAGTGGAGGTGGTATGTAATAGGTTGAAGGAGTTGATGGTGGAAGATCCTGGCCTTCGCTTTAAAATAGAAATACACTTTATCTATGGAGCACCAGCAAGGGACTCAGACGACTCTGGTTCTTCATCTGAAACTACTACAGACGACGAGGACGACTAGCCATCTTTTTTAAAACTACATTTGAATGACCTTGACCTTTCCCCTTTACTCACCTTAGTTTATATAAGCTGCGCTCTCACTGACTACAGCATCATTTCGTCGTGCGCCTTCGCCGCAGCAACATGGAGGGTCAACTTAACTACTGTTGCAAACAGAAGTGTTTTTCATGGCCCAATGACATTGATGTGGTGGATGGACTGGCTTGTAGAAAGTGTGAAGCTTTTGGACAATGCATGTGTCGGTGCAAATCTTGGGAGAAGCCAAAGCCTGAGTTGAAGACATTCCATGTGTACCAGATGAGAGGGCATAAGTACACTTGTTGCCCTGAACGTTGCATTGAATTTAATCTAAGACAGCTAACTGGCTGCAAAATGTGCAACAATCATTTTGCAGGTTTTTGCAAACATTATTTAGGGGCGTGTCAGTACAGATCAACTTGGCATACCGAAGCACTCACTATCAATGAAATCGCTATAGACTCACAAGAGTAGTCTTTCTACTCTTTAACTTTTTTAAAACTCCGTTTGGATGACCTTCACCTTTCCCCCTCCACTTACCTTAGTTTATATAAGCTCCATTCCCACTGACCACGGCATCACTTCATCTTGCTCCCTCGCCGAAGCAACATCAAGTATGGAAACTAAGCGTGTCTCATGTTGCGAGCATAAGTGTTTGAAGGAGCCAGGCGTCATCCATTGTGCAAAGAAGCTTTGGGAGGAAGAGACAGGGTCAACCTATTGCTGCAAGGACAAGTGTTTCCTACTACCAAGATGGCAAGTGGACGGGTTGGCCTGCCAGCAATGTGAATGCTTCGGATGTTGCAGGTGTAGATGCAAGAACCAGCAGCTGCCTCCACCGGTACTACAGACTTTCAAAATTTACAAGTCCCAGTACTTTTACACTTGTTGTCCGCAGCGGTGTATTAAATTTCATTTTTCTAATCTTACCAATTGTCGGAAGTGCTACGGACAACCTGTTGGGTGGTGCACCTGTTTTCTGGACTCCTGCCGCTACAGATCGGATTGGTTTACAGATCCGTTAGAAATTGATGAAGTCGCCCAGGAAGCACAAGAGTAGTCTTTCTACTCTTTAGCTTTTTTAAAACTCCATTTGGGTGACCTTGAGATTTCCCCCTCCACTTCCCCATGTACCTAGAGTACACGGAGCCTGACAGTCAGTCACTCGGTGGCTGTCGTGGGGTGCGCATCGGTGTCGGCGCTCTGTAGTTGTTAAGTGTTCAAGGTCACAGTAATATGAAATTGCGGATGTTGTGCTTGTTCAATGGCCTCTGAGGACTAGTAGATGACGGTTTAAGCAAGGTCATGTCGCAAACTCGAGTTTGACTTGGCACTTTTGCTGTTTCTCATCGCAAATTCGCTCCAAGTCGTCAAGGTCACGTGGACTCTGACTGAAACTCGGAGCGTAGTGCGAGAAACGGCAAAAGTGCCAAAAAATTTGAGTTTCGGCGTGACCTTGACCTTAACAGTGTCAGTGACGTCATTTTGATGATGTAATGGATGATGACGTCATCAGCATGTCATTTCTGTGACGTCATGGGTGTGACGTCACGGAAATGACGTCATCGATGGTGACGTCATCAATTACGTCATCGATGACGTCATTTTGATGACGTCATGGGTATGACGTCATCGATTGCGTCATCGTCGATGACGTCATCGATTACGTCATCGATGACGTCATCGGGGTCGTTGACCTTGGCGATGACGTCATCACATTCCTCAGAGGTCATTGAACTGAGCCAGCAACCGCAAAAACACACTACTGCGAGAGAGTTCATTCTTCATTATGCTTTTTAACAAAAAATGACTCTTGAGGCAAAATAGACAAGTTACAAGTTTTGAACAGTTTTAAGTTTTTGTTCAAAAGGTGAGGAACGAGAGAGCGTAGATCTAGGCATTCTGAGGTCTTTCGATTGCCACAAAACAGTTTTCATAGTTTTCAATCTCACCAAAAAAATTTACAATGAACCGACGATGATCGAGGCACGGATGTATTTCATCAAACCATTTTGGGTTCTTCTTCTTAATTTCTACTACAGCACGTTCCACAAGAGCACTTTTAACACCTATTTTACACAATGATGCTTGGGAAGTGTTTTTGAAAACAGTTTAGTACGATTTCAGTAATGGAAACCATAACTGACGAAGGGGCGGTCAAATGTGAAATACCTTCCTTGGTTCCGTATGATCTATAAAGGATCAACAGCTGGTTCGGTTCATCTAGGACTACGGGTTTCAAGGTCAAATCAGCTGTACAAGTTTCACAGTGATACTTGTCAATGACAACCTTTGCCAAGTATCCAGCAACGTATTATATTATATATATATATTATCTGAAATAAATAAATTGGTTTTAAAACGATAAATTTATTTGTAGACAAGTTCTTTTTTTATTTTACAAATAGCGTGGGTGTGCTCATAAAACAATAACTATTGAAAACTATAAGCACGCAGTATTGAGGTTTTAATTAGATTAGAAAAATATCTGTAAGTGTTTAAATATTTTGTGCAATAATTGAAAGACATATTCATTATCTGCATTCTAACTCAAATCTAAATTTTTAAAATATTTTCAAAATTATTTTATTTTATTTTTATTACCTTAGTTTTTATTTATCTTTTTAGATGAGAAGAATGGACTTTTTCGACATCTATATACGCTCTCTATTATAGATAGAAAAAAAATTCCTACTACAATAACCAAAGAGTGCTATGAAGGCCTAAAAAATTAATTATTCACAATAAATTGTTTTAAATGACCACTTTAATTTTTTACATCGTTTTAGTCTTTTATTTTAATTTTACATATTTGGCATGATAAGAATAATTAGATAGACCCTAAATCCCATTTTAATTAAAACCATTCACTAAAACTTTATAAAATCTTTTATTATCCTTGACACTTTAAATTAGGAAAAAATTCAAATTTCTTTTAATTAAGTAAAAAAGATGGATTTTTGAAATTTTAATGCTACTTTATGTCAGTACAATAAATTTGAATTGTTTTTTAACAAATTACATCATTACGCTATTTTTATACTTACTCAACAGAACAAGTTTCCAGATTAAGGGATTTTTCGCTCGGAACAGAGGCTGCTAGAGGCGGGATCACCGTTGCCTCGACATCAGAGTCCTCCGCGTCGTCAGCGTCCACTGGCAGAGGCTCGTCATCGCTGGACAGTACTTCGGTGACGTCATCAGCGTCTTCCTCAGTGTCTGTCGCTTGGTGAACATCTTCTGCTATGGAGCAAGCTTCGGATGAAATCGACACTAATTCCTCTTCGTCTTGCTCACAGTTTGTTGTTGAAGGCGGCTTCATCAAGGAGACTTGAATCCTTTGCCTGAGATTCTGCCTGAATTTCATCGCAGAGGGATTTCTATCAAAGCCCCCTCTTTGGCGACACATTGAAAATTCATTTTCAATGGCATCTTGTGTCAGTCTGTTGGTCATGAGGAAGCTGACTCCCTCGGCGCTCAAGCACTCCCACAGCTGCAAGACAGCGGAAACGGTCTGCTCAAATCCGTGGAAACTGGGAGGTTTACAAAGTTCTCTCTTAAGTTGATTTTTCACTTTTTTGGACTTTTCAACTTGCCACTGTGGGATTGACACCAGTGCACTCTTAAGAGTATCTTCAACCATCTTTCCCTGAGGTTGGTTGGATATAGCTGATTTAAGTGGATTGCTGTCACTCAATCCTTTGCTGTTTAGGCAATCAAATATATTATTCAATTCACCCAAGAAGTCTGCCGTTTGGGATGCTTCTGAAGGAAGTTGATTTGTTGAAACAGCGGTCTTCATGGCTGCCTTAACCGAATGACTAAAAACTTGAGCAGCGAATTTCACTTTCATTTTGTCAAAAGCATTCGGTGCAATATGTCTTGCAGACAGCTTACAGAGGGCTCGGGCTTTGCTAGACGAGACATCTATGTCATAGAGTGTCTTGACATGTTGCCACGAAGCTTTACCTTCCTTGAAAATTATATCATGTTTGAGAAGGTTGTTTCTTACACACTTTAATAAGTGAGGTGCGTCATAAATTGAAAAAATCTTCTCTCCCTCATGATAAAAAAATGGGGTTTCCTTGCTTACACTTAGGGAACGAATGGCTTTGGCATTGTTATTCCCCTGGTCACACACCAACACTCTCACACGGAGGCCCACATTTCTTACGGCATTCAGCACATCTTTGATGATTTTAGAAAGAATTGTTCCTTCTGTTACACTGCCGCTTAAATAGTAGGCAACAGGCATTTTCCATTTATGGTAAATACCTCGCACCAAGAACATGAGGACATGTGTAGCAATACGAGCTGAACGCCCGTGTGAACCCAAGTCCTCAAACCCTTCAATGACGTCACGTTTCTCATTATACGCCAGGTGTTTCTTGATGGACATTTCGTCAAACATTAACACAACTTGCCGTTCCTTGGAGTTCATAGTGTTAACCTTTAATTTAAGTCTGTCAATGACATCAACAGACACACCTGGCATCAAATCAATTACGCTAAGCCAACTTGAAATTGTTCGGCGACTTGGCAAACTGAAATCTTTATCCGAAATGAAATTTAAATATAATGCTGGTGACCTGTAATGGAGCTCGATGGAAAGTCTCTTTTCACTTTCAGTCCACTGAGTGCCCTTTTTGTGGAGCATTTGCATTCTAAATAGTGTTTTGAATGCATCACTGTGGATGTATTCCGAGGCAATTAAAAATGCTTTCTCTTTAGGTATTTTCTTCATTTTATCACGCCTTGCCTGCTCTGATTTTAAAATTGTTTGTAAAATGCGATTGCGCACAGAAAAAGCCACTTTTCATCTTAGTGATGAAAAGTATACTAAAAAACCTCTTGGGTCCAGATCAACTGTAAGTTTGGTCGGATTTCGATCAGAAGGCGATCTCTAGTATTTATTATAACGTATTAAATTAAGTCATTTAAAATATTTTACGTATAGTAGTTAAATACACGTATGCTTCAGTAGGCCTACATTTATTCGTTTACAAGAGACAACTCACATAGCAGCTAAGGAAATGGTAAAAATGATTTAGAAAGAGATACACAGTAGTCATTTGCAAGACACTCTGTGACCATTAAAACTTGTAATACCCTATGCAACATATTCATAAATTGCTGTATAAATCACTCTAAAGATTACTCGCTGTGTTTGAAGGACCATTAGTTAATAAATATTATAATCGAATATTCAGTGGCAAAATAGTATTGTCATCATTCCAGTTAGATAGACTCTCTTTAAGGTGAATTTATTAATTATATTCTGGCGTTTTTTTTATATATTTTATTAATTACTTCCATTAATCCTAAATTTATCACATCATTTAATTGAGCTTCTCTAATGCAACCTCAATTTCTTATCTGACATGATCGTGTGGAAGAAATGACCCTCAATTATTTTGCTCATAACAGGAACATTGGATAGGTGTTGTATACGCGCGAAAAAATGAGGCACAGTCACAACGGAAAATATAATTCGAAATCTCGCACAGACGGTGGACGGAAGGGCCGCGCCACGCCGGCGCGGCGCCGCGGCCTACAGTCGCCCCCTACCCTACGGTAATGCAGATTGGTAGCGCTCAAGGTGGCCGTGTGGCAGCAGCACGTTACTGAGGCTAGTTCGCATACTTTCCGCCAGACCGCAGGACTAAAACGGCGCATGCAACCGCCCATATGGTTGCCAATCTCTGTATTATATTTCATCTATGGTAATATGGTGTCGTTACGATAAATATCGTACCCGTGGCAAGACTGCTTCATTTTCTTTTTCAATCAGCTGTGTAATGTTAAATATTATAACGTAGCTCGACTTCCGTTTTAGTTTAGACGCTTCATATCCGGAACACAAAAAAACAGCTATTCAGCTGACCTTTGGAAGAAGTTATGCTTTTTCCTCTACAGACCTTGACGTCGACCCGCGTGATGTAGGCCTACACAAGAGTAGCCAAATCGTGTGAGTGAATCCGTAAACGCTGAGCCGAGGGAGTCGATGATTCTATTAGCGGCGATGGAGGAAGCCATGCGTCACTTACCATTATCATTAACCCTGCCACAAGTGAAAGTGACGTCACTTTGTTCGTCAGCTCCGGGTGCAAGTGACAACGTGTCATGTGACAGCTGTGGGAATTTATCTCTACAAGTTTATCAATTGAGTGTGCCTTACAAATGAACCTCTTGACTGTTTATTCTTCATTCTCCATTCGTCATCTTTACCCCTGTGCAAGTGACACAGGGTCACTTGCACCCTGCCGGCATTGGGCAGTCGGCAACAATGCCGACTGCCCATTGTTGCGCAGTCGGCACTGTTAATCATACGGCTTTTGATTCAAAACATGGTATTTTATTCCCCTGTTTCGGATGCCGTTTTTCAACCGATTTTCTATAAACTTGGTAAGTGTTTAGTTGAATAGTTATATCGTGCCCTCATACCTCGAAATTTTAAAAATTTAACAAATATTACTAAGGAAAATCGAGTTACTTTGCAACGTCATAGACAGAGAGTAATATTTGTTAAATTTTCAAAAATTCGAGGTATGATAGTCATAATTTTTAACTTATTCAAATTACTGAATCTTGGGGTTTTGTTTCATCAATATCATCGGGGTAGGCCTATTATTTTTCATTCAACCCTTCCTCCTTTAAAAGTTTTATTGATGAAGAAATAATGTTGAAAAATAGAAACAGGTACTTCCCTTTATTTAAATAGGCATGCCGAAAGCGTGGTTATAAAAACACTAAACTTCTCAAAGCGCGGACTGTTAAAAACTGGCAAATACTTTTAGCTGACTTTTAATCATAATAAAAATTGCATTAGCCTGAACCTGTGAAGGGCTATAGGACGTAATCTCAAAGATGATAGTAAATTAAAAAGACATCCAAATCTAAGCTTATTCCCTTTGATTTGATATAATCCCTTTAATTAATTGGCTCTAGCACCACCTCCTGATACCAAAAAATCCCATGTTTACACTACAGACGAACAGAGGTTCAAGTAAATCTATTTTTTCTTCCCGAAGTATTATTCTCCAAAAAGCACGGGACTAACAAAATTTAATTTACCTATTTTTACACAGTATAAAGTTCAGTTACCATATTAAACACATCACATTCATTCCAAGACAACCAGTCAATATTAATTATAAAACACGTTCCCTCATTAAACTAGCATCCAGATTGGAATAGTTGGTAACATTTGAGATTATTTCGCATCCGCGAACCGCTGTTTAGGAATGGCAATTAGTTCCATAACACTGCAGCTTGTACAGAACTGTTGCAACCATTAACATCAGACGTCTAAACGCGAAATGTAA